>JABMCL010002840.1:10000-12500 GCA_018857735.1 Alviniconcha marisindica | reverse complement strand
GGTAATCAGTCAATGTTTTATGTCTGTCCACATCGAGGGTAAACAGGTGTTGGTAATCAAATGTTTTATGTCTGTCCACATCGAGGGTAAACATGGTGTTGGTAATCAGTCAATGTTTTATGTCTGTTCACATCGAGGGTAAACAGGTGTTGGTAATCAGTCAATGTTTTATGTCTGTCCACATCGAGGGTAAACAGGTGTTGGTAATCAGTCAATGTTTTATGTCTGTCCACATCGAGGGTAAACAGGTGTTGGTAATCAGCCAGTGTTTTATGTCTCTCCACACTGAGGGTAAACAGGTGTTGGTAATCAGTCACGGTTTTATGTCTGTTCACATCAAGGGTAAACAGGTGTTGGTAATCAGTCAATGTTTTACTTCATGTCTGTCCACATTGTGGGTAAACAGGTGTTGGTGATCAGTCAATGTTTTATGTCTGTTCACATCGGGGAGCGCTGGTTGACTGGGCGTAAAACACCAACTTAT
This sequence comes from Alviniconcha marisindica, assembly GCA_018857735.1. Lineage (NCBI taxonomy): Eukaryota > Metazoa > Mollusca > Gastropoda > Provannidae > Alviniconcha > Alviniconcha marisindica. The sequence goes on along the minus strand of JABMCL010002840.1, from coordinate 12,016 downwards.
TTACTTACTCACAGTGAGGAGATATAAGTAATTTTATATATATATATATATATAATATATATATATATATATATATATATATATATCCTTGATGTGAATAGACGTAAAATAGATAAAATTAGTAAACAGAGGATTAACACCATTCTGCCTGGACTCGCCACAGCTGTCTGAGCACTGAGTACACACATGCATATGTGTACACACAAACACAATAACACACACATATAAATATGCACACACACACACACACACACACACATGCACGCATACATGCATGCACACACACACAGACACACACACACCACACACACACACACAGGCATGCAGGCACACAGCTAGTACCACTGGTGTGTATTATCAGATGCACCCAATAGGCTCTTTATGAAGGGAGTACAACTTTCTGTCTCTCCAAATTTTCTTTCCATCAGATTTATTCTGTTTAAAGTCTTCCAGATTTAATGTAACACCTCAACAATTAACTACTTGCTTGTTGTTGCTTTTCTACACTTTGACCTAAAACTAACATCAGAGAGAGAGAGAGAGAGAGTGTTTAAAGCCTTTAATCAAAACAGATTCTATCATATTCATAGTGATCAGGACCTTTTCCGGGATAGTAAACACATGGGGTTTGAACAATTGTGTGAGATGGGTTTATTTCCTGTTAAAACCCCTTCACTCTGCATCTTTGCAACCCCTGCACCTTTATCCACACTCACTCTCGAAAGAAGAAGGACTCGGCCATGTCAGTGAGGCCAAGCTTTTTCTGCATAGAGAAGGTGTAGGCACTCTTCTGCAGTTCCAGTTCATACTGCTCCTCCCTGGAGAGTGTGGCATACTGCTTGAAGCCCAGCTTCTTCATGTCCTCAATGGCCAGGTTCTCTGGAAGAGAAAAAAGAAAGGTGACCCTCACCGTAGTTACTTGTAATTTGTAGACCTGCCATGTTTTCTGTTCTGTGTGTCTTTATCCATTCCAAGCCTCCTGGGCGTTTAATAATAATAACAATAATAATGAATACTTAGAGTGCCTAACCTGTACAGGCCCTAAGCACTTACATGTTCTTTACAAATACATATATACATACCATGTGTGTGCGTGCACACACACACACACACACACACACACCAGTCGCATATCAGGGCAATGAGACTGAAGAAAGCATTTGCTGCCTGTTTTAAGCTGTGTTTATTTAGCTTTGTATCTCTAGTCAGAATGCCTGTGTATGTGGGTGCCTGTGTGTGTGTGTGTGTGTGTGTGTGTGTGTGCGTGTGTGTGTGTATATATATATATATGTATGCACTTAGAATAGTCTCTAGGGACAAGCTTTTGTGCTTTAAAAATATTTAAAATTAAAATTTTAAAAATAATTACTTGTGGTATTGCTCTTTACAGGAATGTATAAAATATAATTATTATGTCTTCTCACAACAAGTTGTTTTAATAATAAATGTCTGTTCTTCTCTTCTGCTTTTTGTAGAATTTTGAAACAATTTCGGTGACTCCAACACAGTCCAAGTGGCTGAGCAGATAGCATTAAAATCAAAGTGTAAACTTCTACATGGTATGGGAACAATAAAGTTGAGACAGACAGACAGACACTAGACAGACAGACAGACAGAGAAAGAGAGAGAGAGAGAGAGAGAGAGAGAGAGAGAGAGAGAGAGAGAGAGAGAGAGAGAGAACACACACACACAACACAGAGGAAAGAGAAGAGAGAGAGAGAGAGAGGAGAAGAGAGAGAGAGAGAGAGAGAGAGAGAGAGAGAGAGAGAGAACACACACACACACACACACACACACACACACACACACAGAGGAAAGAGACAGAGAGAGAGAGAGAGAGAGAGAGAGAGAGAGAGAGAGAGAGAGAGAGAGAGAGAGAGAGAGAGAGAGAGAGAGAGAGAGAGGAAAAAGAGGAAGAGAAGAACTAACACTCAGAAAGAGGCAAACAGATGACATAATCTCAAGAGACAACAGACAAGTGGAAGACAGTGAGACGGACTGGACAGCTTGACCACA
>JABMCL010002565.1:72500-75909 GCA_018857735.1 Alviniconcha marisindica | reverse complement strand
GAAAAAAAGATTGTCGGGATTTTTTATTTTTTTTCCGGGGGTTTGGGTTAAAAAAGAGCCCCAAGGGGCACGCCCCTCCTACTGATCCTAACATACCGTACACCACGACTGTCTTTTCCCGTACCCCCCCCCCCCCCCCACAAACCACACACACCCCGCGATCCTGTTACTGAGGTACTTTAACCCCAATATTTGGGTTCCCGTAGGCACGGGAAAATACTGTTCTGTGAGGGGCATTTTGGAAAAACAGTGGGGGGGGGGAAGGGTGAAAAAAGGTTAACGGGCGCGATGGAGGCTCAGGGGGGGGGTTTGGGGGCCCAGTGCGCCCTGGACCTGTGGCCTTTTAAAGGAAAATCCCCCAAATTTGGGGCCCCTTTTGGTTTTTAAGGGGGAAAAAAATTTCCCGAAATGACGGAAAAAGAGCCCCCTATTTTTCAGTTTTTAAATTGAAAAAAATAAAAAAAAATTTTTTTTTAATCGATTTTTTTTTTGTGGGCGGCCGATACTGCTGTCTGGGCTTCCCACCCCAGGCCCAACGGGATTTCCCGGAAGTGACGCCCAGTCTGGGAGTCAGTGCGGTTGCCATTTTAGTTGTTCTTTTAATTTTTGTATGCTTTTTGGTCAAAAAACCCCCAACCATCCCCGGCCACTGAAATTGCGGCAAACTGTAAAAACCAAAAAGGAAACCCCAAAGGGCAATCTATGAAAGATTTCCCCCGGGAATCGCCCCGCTGTGAGGCAAAATGGGTAAAATTGTAAAAATTCAAACTTTTTGACTTTGATGCCCCCTTTCTTTCCCCCAATTTTTTAGCGAGCCTTCGGGAGTGCGATTTCAAACTTTAAAGGGGGAATCCCAAAGGGGGGGTTTGCTTCAAAGCGGAATTTTGGGGTAACCGACGGAAAAATTTTCCTTTTGAATCTAAAAAGATGAACGGGCAAAGCAGCAAGCCACAGCTGAAAAAAAAAAAATTTTAGAGTACATTTGATCCCGAAAAAAGCGCAAAAAGGGAAAAACAAATTTCAAAAGAATGCCTCGGGCCAAAAAGGGGTGAAAGAAAAAACGGAACAAATCCCTGGGGAAAAGAAAGAAAGAAAAACCAAAAATGCCGGTAAAGAAAAAAAGCCCAAACCCCCAAAAATGCTGGGGAAAAGAAAAAGGGCTCCCCTAATCAGTCAAGCAAACATCTAACAAAAGGAAAAAAACAAAAAGCTGAAACAATTAAAACCCCAAACGGTTGCCTACCTAAAGCGTGGGTGGAAAAAAACACACACAAAAAACCCCCAAATCACAAAGTCTGACTACTGTCGCAAAAAAGGAGGGGGACGACTCCCGGCCGGGAAGAGCACGGAAAAAATAATTGGGGCCATCGAAAAACAGATGGAAACCAAACTAACCAAACTAACTCTAAACAAACCCCTCACAAACCCCGGCTTCCTCTAGAAAAAAAAAGGGCTTAGCCCTGAAAAAGAAACGCTAATTCCCAAAACCCCGATGACAAAGCATCGGGTTTTAAAACCCGGTGAAAAACAGAGAAAAAAATTTGGCCCCCCTTAATCAGGTTAAAAATCGGGTCCAAAAGGGCCCTAAGAAAAAAGAAAAAAGGAAAAATTTAAAGAAGGGGAAAAGAGAGGAAAAAAAAATTTTCCTGAAAAGAAAGAGGAGGCAAGAAATGTAGGGGGCCAAGGGGAAAAGGCTGGATACAGGGACGTAATCCAAACAAATAAAACCCCTTTGGGCATTTACAACAAAAACGGCAGGGCAAAGACGCCACGAACTCCCCCACAAAAAAAAAAAGAGATTTCTCGTAAAACCATCGAGATTCCCCCCCCCACTTCATCAAATTTAACGATATAACTGAAAAACAAAAGGGAAGCCAAGAAAAAAAAAAATTGTGCAAAAAACCGGAATACCCCAAACCCCAAACCCAAAACCCGGGGAAAGGTTTCCAACGAAATCGTTTGCCCCATTGAACTAAAACCGAAAAAATTTTTTCTTTTTTCCCTAGAGAAAAAAAAAGGCAAAAAGGGGGAAAATAAAAAAAAACCCCCCCAATAAAAGGCAGGCCCCCTTTATGAGGTCTATTTTTGTTGGAAACTAGAGTAACAAAAGACTGTAAACTTAATGACATTACACTATCATTTTCTGAAGTAAGCAAATTACCCAAAAACTTAGAAAAAAGTAAAGCCCCGGCCCTGACCAAGTCCATCCCCGATTTTTAAATTGCCGCCTCTTCTATCATTGCTGAACCCTTACTATACTTTTAAAAAGATCTCTCAGGAAAGCAAGTTCCCTGCTATTTGGAAAGTTTCTAAAGTTACCCCTTGCAAAAAACCCAAGGAGTTTTGTAACAACTATCGCCCCATTGTTTTTTTTTGTTGTTTTTTGTTTTTTTTGTTTTTTTGTTTTATTTTTGTTACGTCTCATTTATTGATAGCGAAGTGAAATTGTTCGTCCGCCATACATTGTATTTTTTTCCAACTGCATGAGCTCATCGCCTATAAGCTATAGCTTGTTGATGAGCACATAATTATTTTTTGTATGTTTATTTCGTCTCGAATAATTTTTTTGTTTAAACCAAAGCTAGAGTAAACACAACGAAAAAGACCGAAACGCCACGCACCTAACAAGGTTCGAGAAAGATGAAATAACAAGGAGGAAATAAACAAAGGCCCAACTACTGACAATGGCGTCGGAGCTTCATCCTTGGAAATTCGAACTGGAATTTTTTTCGAAGTCGGTTACCCGCTGTGGCTATACTAGCCATTTTGCAGCGACTCCCCAGAGTGACGTAGTGCGCATAGGTGCACATGGTTTTCAGCGTCATGGCGACGCTTTCGGTACGACAGAAAATGCCTGTTTTCGTGCATTTATAACCATCAGATCACAATTTCATCTACATCATTGTTCTCAGCGAACTTTAACGGAAATCGTGTCAAAAATCACCCCAAACCTTGGACTTGTCCTTTAAGCTGTGTCAGCAGGTTTGGCCTAGCGGTAAGGCGTTAGGCTGGTAAGCGGAAGGACCTCGGTTCGATACCGCTTCGGCTCTCCTTTCTCTTCAAAAAGGTTGTGGTTCGTGGACACTGTCCTGTGATTTTGTCCATCACTTCCTGCTGAAACATTAAAATGGCTCTCATCGCTGCCCCTCTAAATGCAGGAGTCATTCTGGTGGTGACAGTGTAGCGATAGGTATATAATCTCCCTCTTCCCCCACCTCCATACCCCCTTCTCCCCCCGTCCCTAATAAGCCGTATGGTTTCTGTGGACGTTAAGCACCGTGTTTACTTAATACAGTTTTGTTTAAACCAAGAAGAAGAAGATGCAAACACGACCCACAGAGCGGAGGGAAGAGGGCGGTGAAGCCGGGCTCTCACAGTGAGTGAATGGATGGACTGTCCTTTGGGTTTC
>JABMCL010002565.1:52500-70000 GCA_018857735.1 Alviniconcha marisindica | reverse complement strand
GTGTGTGTGTGTGTGACTGCATGTGTATGCGTGTATGGTGTGTGTGTGTGTGTGTGTGTGTGTGTGTGTGTGTGTGTGTGTGGTGTGTGTGGACAGGACAGGACAGTGGACACAGAGAAGGGATCACTGACCACAGATGCAGGTGTGTTCAGTGTGTGTGTGTGGACAACACAGCGGACACAGAAAATGGACCATTGACCACAGATGCAGGTGTGTTCAGCGTGTGTGTGTGTGTGTGTGTGGACATGACAACACAGTGGACACAGAAAAGGGACCACTGACCACAGTTGTAGGTGTGTTCAGTGTGCGTGTGTGTGTGTTCAATGTGTATGTGTGTTCAGTGTGTGTGTGTGTGGACAGGACAGCACAGTGGACACAGAGAAGGGACAACTGACCACAGATGTAGGTGCACAGGTTGGTGGCGAAGGTCAGCTCCTGCCTGGGGGTCATCTGTCCGAACTGCTCCCCGCCCTCCTCGATCTCAGTGCTGCCCTCCTTCAGGTGCTCGGCCAGTCGGTACTCCGGCCACTCGTACATCTCCTCCTTCACCGACCCGTCCAGCACCTGCAAGCAAGTAAACACGGTGCGTAACGTCCACAGAAGCCATAAGGCTTATTAGGGACGGGGAGAAGGGGGGGGGGGGGGAGGGGGGTATGGAGGTGTGGGGAGAGGGAGATTATATATACCTATCGCTACACTGTCACCACCAGAATGACTCCTGCATTAAGGCGGGCAGCGATGAGAGCCACTTTAATGTTTCATAATTGTGAGGGACAAAGTCACGAGACAGTGAAAGGAGAGCCGAAGCAGATTCAAACCGAGGTCCTTCTGCTTACCAGCCTAACGCCTTACCGCTAGACCAAGCACATGCCCACCACACGTACGTATATACCCCACAGTCTCATCACCGTGGCGCTCATAGTTCAGGAGCTGTGTGAGAGTCGAGGTGGCCGTCCTGAGCTGTCCGTCCTAACGAGCCTTCTGGTTTCCGTGGACGTAAAGTTATATTGAACCATGCTTCAGCATTGGTCTCAGCTTGTCCCTAATATGCCAACTGACATCTGAGGACATTAAGCAACACTATCTACCTACCTACCGTGGCGCTCCCAGCGTCATCCCGTTACCACTTCCCTCCCGGATCCAGCCATCTCCACAGCTGGTTTGCGCTACAGCTAGGTCTCCGCAAACCCGTCACCTAACTACAGCTGATGGCAGTAAGTTTGTTACTTTGTAACAGACAACTCAAACTTGTAGCAGGCGTTTCTTGAAGAAGACAGACATACAGATAGAAGGCGGGGTGGGATGCTGAGGGAACTGAGAAAAAACAAACGTTTTTTTTTCCGAAGAAGAAGAAGAAGAAGAAGGAGAACAACAACAACAACAACAACAACAAGAGACCGAGTGTGTGGAACAACAACAACAACGAGAGACTTAGTGTGTGGAACCTGTCTCTCACGAAGCCCAAACCAAACTGTGCAACTGAAGAAGAAGGGAGCATGCTGCACGCGCTCTCTTTCAGCCATCGGACAAAGCAGCCAGTGTGCGACTCCGGCCCTTACTGCGGACACCGGTTAAAAGGAAGACAGCGGAAAGACAAAAAAAGGACAGAAGGAAGACAAGGAGACAGGGAAGGACAGAAGGAAGACAAGGAAGGACGAAAAGGAGACAGGGAAGGACAGAAGGAAGACAAGGAAGGACGGAAGGAAGACAGGGAAGGGCAGAAGAAAGGACAGAAGGAAGACAAAGAGAAACAGAAGACAAGGAGGGACAGAAGGAAGACAAAGAGGGACAGAAGACAAGGAAGGACAGAAGGAAGACAGGGAAGGGCAGAAGAAAGGACAGAAGGAAGACAAAGAGAAACAGAAGACAAGGAAGGACAGAAGGAAGACAAAGAGGGACAGAAGACAAGGAAGGACAGAAGGAAGACGAGGAAGGACAGAAGGGAAACAAGGAAGGACAGAAGGAAGACAAAGACTGACAGAAGGAAGGACAGAAGGAAGACAAGGAAGGACAGAAGGAAGACAAGGAGACAGGGAAAGACTTTCTTTCGTGGTGCTTTCCATCCACAAAAGCCATACGTTTTTTAACGACGGGAGAAAGAATGGGACAAGAAAAGGGGAGCCCAGACCCGCCTATCTGATCCACACACGTTTCCTGAGGTCTGAGAGGTCAAAAAGTGTAAACAGAAACCACAAGGCTTATTAGGGATGGGGAGATGGGGGGAAGGGGGTATGGAGGTGGGGGAAGAGGGGGGTTATATACCTATCGCTACACTGTCACCACCAGAAAGATTCCTGCATTAAGATGGGCAGCGATGAGAGCCATTTTAATGTTTCAGCAGGAAGTGATGGACAAAGTCACAAGACAGTGTCTATACAGACCACAACTTTTGAAGAGAAAGGAGAGCCGAAGCGGTATTGAACCGAGGTCCTTCCGCTTACCAGCCTAACGCCTTACCGCTGGGCCAAACCGGCTGACTAGAGGGGTCAAAAGCAAAGCTCTCTGACTCTCAGTAAAAGTCCAAGGTTTTTTAAGTATGCAAAATGACCATCGAAATGATTAACAAATGAGTCACTAGTTTCAGATTTAATGAAAAAAAAAAGATTTATTTTTATTTTTAATCGTCAGTGCGGTTGCCATCTTAGATTCTTCAGTAAACTGTGTATGCGTGTGGTCGACAAAAAAGTTAACTATGCCGGCCTACTGTGTTGCCGCGAACTGTAACAATTCGCAGACGACCCCAGGTATAACAATGCTCGAGCTCCCACGCAATCGACCCGCAGTGAGGCGAAAGGGATTAAATTTATACAATTCAAACGAGCTGACTTTCTTGCTGCGCTGCATCACGCCCATTTGTGTAGCGAGCACTTCAGTGAGTGCGATTTCGCAAACTCCATGGAATACCGCATGGGGTTTGCTGACACGATGTTCCGGTACTCTTTCAAAATCCTGCCTGACAGCTCAAACTAATACGGCTGTATCCTTGTGGGTCTCTCGGGCAAAGTATCAGTTTCGTCTTCGGAGCTCGGGTTGGCCTTTTTGCAGCGACTCCCCAGAGTGACGTAGTAGGCATATGGTCACATGATTTGGGCGTCATGGCGACGCTTTCTGTACGACAGAAAATACCTTTTTTTCGTGCATTTATAACCCTCAGATCACAGTTTCACCGACATCATTGTTCTCAGCGAGCTTTAACGGAAATCGTGTCAAAAATCACCCCATACCTTGGACTTGTCCTTTAACCCTACAGCAGATCAGAACAGAGGAGGAAGGGCCAGTGGCGCAAGATAACGATCTCCGTCACAGATGAGTGCCCATGCGGCACGGACATTCAGACTGCTAGTAAGTAAACCGTAAGGCTGATATGGACGGGAAGAAGGGGTGAAGGGGTTATGGAGGTGGGGGAAGAGGGAGACTATTATACCTATCGCTACACTGTCACCGCCAGAATGACTCCTGCATTAAGATGGGCAGTGATGACAGCCATTTACCAGCCTAACGCCTTACCGCTAGGCCAAACCGGCTCACGCTCCAGGCTGCTGACTATGGACAATATATATATATATATATATATATATATAGGTCCATGCTGCCGACCACGCTCATCGTGAGCCGGTGTGGCCCAGCGGTAAGGCGTTAGGCTGGTAAGCGGAAGGACCTCGGTTCGATACCGCTTTGGCTCTCCTTTGTCTTCAAAAAGGTTTTGGTTTGTGGACACTGTCCTGTGACTTTGTCCATCACTTTCTACTGAAACATTGAAAAAGGAGGGAGTAACTGTGGGGGAATGGTAAAGGTGGGGGGGGGGGTAGAAGAGGGGAAGCCGTGTTACCATGGACCTATACATAGGACCACACCTTGAGGAAGCAGCGGTACCTTGAACTTGAAGAGGCCGTGAGACGTCCCACCGCGCCACTATCGGGTTGACAGAAGGCGGCAGCAACTGGGGTGGGGTTGGGGAGGGGAATGGTAAAGGTGCGGTAGGGGGGGGGGTAGAGGGGGGGAAGCCGTGTTACCTCGAGGATGCAGCGGTACCTTGAGGAGGCCGTGGGACGTCCCACCGCGCCACAACCGAGTTGAGAAAATGAGGGAGTAACTGGAGTGGGGGTTGGGGGTTGGGAAAGGTAATGGTAAAGGTGCGGGGTGGGGAGGGTGGTGGGGGGTAGAGGAGGGGGAAGCCGTGTTACCTTGAGGAAGCAGTGGGAGCCGGCGTGGCTGTGGATGCTGCTGCCTTGGGCCTCGTTCCAGCACAGCACCATCAGGTTGAACTTGCCGTTGCCTTCATCCACCAGGTTACGGGTGTACCTGTCATCACACAGTCATCATCGTCATCAGCCATCATCATCATCGTTATCCTCCAGGTTACGTATGTACTTAGTACCTGTCATCGTCATTATCCATCGTCATCATCGTTAATCCTCTAAGTTACGTGTGTACCTGTCACCATCATCCTCATCCTTCGTCATCATTGTTAACCCATCAGGTTACGTATGTACCTGTCATCATCATCGTCGTCGTCGTCGCATCACTCATAGGGATCATCGTTAAGCTTCCAGGTTATGTGTGTACCTGTCATTATCATCATCATCATCACTATCATAATTATCATCGCATGTTACGCGTGTGTACGGAAATTGGTCTTATGCTCCCAAGTTGGTTTTTTCTAAAGGGAAGTCTTCTTCCTCCTCCTCCTCCTCCTCCTCCTCCTCTTCTTCTTCTTCTTCTTCTTCTTCTTCTTCTTCTTCTTCTTCTTCTCTCTCTCTCTCTCTCTCTCTCTTTTCCCTCTCTTCTCTCTTCTCTTCTTCTTCTTCTTCTCTCTCTCTCTCTCTTCTCTTCTTCTCTCTCTTCTTCTTCTCTCTTTTCTTCTTCTTCTTCTTTTCTTCTTCTTCTCTTTCTTCTCTCTCTCTCTTCGTTGTGTGTGTGTGTGTGTGTGTGTGTGTGTGTGTGTGTGTGTGTGTGTGTGTGTTAAACAGTGCTTTACTTTGGGGCAGCTAGATCTAGTTCTTTCCCTTTCGTAGGCGCGTTCATTATTTCTCATATATCATAATGGGGTGGGGGGAGAGAGAGAGAGAGGAGAGAGAGAGAGGAGAGAGAGAGAGAGAGCGGACGAACGAACGAACGTTTAATTATTTTATTTTTTATTTTTTTTACAGTCCAACCCTCGCCCAAACAAGGGACTACGATCGAACTCGAAAACGTTAAGTTTAATTTTAATGCTCAAGGATAGTAGCGTCAGGTTCATTTGGACCTGTTTATCAGCCAGTCCTTGCTATACTATAAACACAAACGAGCACGACAATACCACAAACAAATATTGTAAGCACGATTAAGCAATTGATTAATACAGTTTCACAGTTCCTACAAATGTGGAAAACATCAGAATTAAATTTCTTTCGTGGGCGTACATTATCAACACTCAATTTTTTATAAATGTGATTAAAACAAATCCTCCAAATTTGACGAAAGGTTATTCTGACATATATTTGTGCAGATTAAGTTTGAAACAAGGAAGAGAAATACATGATTTTATATTTTGAGGCGGGGAGTTCCAGGGGACGCTCCAGCGAAGGATGTGCTAGTTTTAAATAAGTCAAGCTTTGGCCTTGGCACGTAGAGGTTATGCCTGGAGTTAGTGTATTAGTGTAGTGGGACAGGTGACTAATAAAGAGTTATGCCAGGTAATTTCGGGAATATATTATTATTAAGAACTTTATGCATAAATGTTTCTTTATTATTAGCATGCTGTTGCGGTAGGTTTAAAATTCCAAGTGCACTCATCTTTTGCTCTGTAGATAGGGAAGGATCAGGAAGGATTAATTTGCCTGCCTTTCGATGTAGGGATTTCATTTTTTTTTTAAAAGTGTACTTCGCTACAGCCATACCACACTGCTGACGCATAATCGATGTGAGGTTTTTATGTGAGCGTTATAGAAGACTTTTCTGGTATCGATGTTGATATGTTGCAGCTGAGAAAGAAGAAACAGTTGTTTTTCTCTCCTTTTTTCCTTCTTTTTTTGTGGACATGCTTTGGCATGTGTTCAATCTGGGCTTGCCATCGGAATGTGTTGTCGACAATGAGACCTAGTAGGCGATGTTCAGTTACATTTTCAATATTCTGACCATCCAATGACAGTCTCAATGACAAGTCTGAGAGCTGGTGCTTTTGCCCTGTAGTAATTATCATTGACTTTGTTTTTACAGGATTAATGAGCATGTGATTAACGTTGCACCACACTAAAATACGATCAAGACAAAGCTGTAGCGTCTTTTGAATTTGCACGACGCTTTTTCCTGTTGTATGAAGTGTTGTGTCATCTGAGAGAGAGAGAGAGGGGGGGGGGGGGGGGGGGGAGAGAGAGAGAGAGAGAGAGAGAGAGAGAGAGAGAGAGAGAGAGAGACTTTGATGGTTTATTGTTGCAGACAATAGTCCAATTTTTCATAGCCGGTTTGTGCACTTGCCAACAGACACAAATTAAACGAAAATGTAAATTCAGACAAATGAACTAAAACAATTAGTTACAAAAACAAAGCAATCAAAAACAAAACAAAAACAAAAGGAAAAAGGAAAAAGGAGTTCACGCACACGTGCGCGCTTACTCACACACACACACACTCTCTCTCTCCCTCTGTCTGTCTGTCTGTCTGTCTGTCTCTCTCTCTCTCTCTCTCTCTCTCTCTCTCTCCCTTTGGCCATGACCCGTTGAAGCAAAGTTTGGATATTTCAGTCAGTGTCACCTTAAAAACAAAACAAAAACACAGACCAATGTTGTGTCTACAACTAGTGTCACTGCCATCACTCTATTGTTTTATTTTTCTGATGGCAGTTCACTTGCTGTTATGTCCTGTCTTCTCTTTAATCCTTCTACCTTCTAACTTAGCCAGATACAGTACATTCTCATGCAGCAGTAACTCCGCTAAACTATCTACTGTTGGGTTTCTTTGTAGCAGGTTTAATGGAAGAAAATCTTTCCTGATATCATCATACGATCGACAGGCGAAAATGAAATGGATTTCATCCTCCACCGGCGACTGACAAACCGGACATAGTCGTTGACGAACGTTTAGGTTGAGAGAGAGAGAGAGAGAGAGAGAGAGAGAGAGAGAGAGAGAGAGAGAGAGAGAGAGAGAGAGAGTTTAGGTTGAGAGAGAGAGAGAGAGAGAGAGAGAGAGAGAGAGAGAGAGAGAGAGAGAGAGAGAGAGAGAGAGAGAAGAGGGGAAAAACGGGAGCTAATCCTAGGCGAACGAACGGTCAACTGTTCCGGTGAGTGCCAGTCACCCAGAACGGTGGGTGTGTGCCCAAAGCGACGAATTCATTGGCTGTTTTGTCGAACATATCGTGCTAATGCGGTCAGGGTCAGGGCGAAGGTCGCTGGCCCTATTAGCTGATAGTCTCAAACACGATTGTTTGCGTGACCTTATTCGAACAGAAATATCTTGTTTCCAAAACAGCCAACCAGGTAATCGATTCCCCCTCCCCATGCAGCCCCCCCCACACACACACCACAACACACGCGTGCATTTACGCACATACGCCAAACGAGAGAGAGAGAGAGAGAGAGAGAGAGAGAGAGAGAGAGAGAGAGAGAGAGAGAGAGAGACAGAGACAGAGACAGAGACAGAGAGACAGACAGACAGACAGACAGAAAGACACACACACACAGAGAGACACATAGAGAGAACTCGAACTCAAAAACTTTATTTTACAAGGATTACAAGAGAGAGAGAGAGAGAGAGAGAGAGAGAGAGAGAGAGAGAGAGAGAGAGAGAGAGAGACAGACAGACAGACAGACAGACAGACAGACAGACAGACGAGACAGAGAGACAGAGACAGAGACAGACAGAAGACAGACAGACAGACAGAACAGACAGAGAGAGGGAGGAGGGGGGAAGAGTAACAAAACCCGGGCATCTTAAACTGGTATTTCTTTTTCTTGGCTTATTCTTATGAGGCCTCCAGCGATCAGTTCGTTCCTTTCATTCGAGCTCATACCTAGTTAAGTTTAGTTTTGGCTGCTGAAGTACTCATGACCTGACGACTCCAGCGCATGAACGCGCAGTTTGTTGCACATAACTACCCATCATTTCGGTATCCGTTCCAACCCCGTTTTACCGCAGCAGCACGTAAAAGATCCCGGTCATTCTGCCAAAAGTGCAGGTAACAGCTGAACACGCATACACCTTACGTGTGTGGCTTTGCATGAAGTGACATGGAGTATGGATGTATGGTGTACACAGAACTTGCGCCGAGACAGCTGCAGTTTCATGAGGCACCAGCCATGCCAGCGCTGTAAGTACACCACTTCGGTGGATATTCAAAAAACGCGCTATAAAAAGCCAGTGTAGAGCCACATGCGAGCGCAGTGAGTCTGCTCAAGAGAGCGGAGAATAGCGCTATATAAGCGATCATCAATCAATCAAAATCATTTTTAGATCTGCGGGTTTGTTCACTTTAGTTGTTGTTGTTTTGTTTGTTTTTGTTTTTGTTTTGTTTTGTTTTGTTGTTGTTGTTTTTTGCTTTGCTTTTTAGATACTTCATTAATCCCCAGTGGTAAAGATAAAAAGTGATGCACGAAAAGAGTTAAAATTTCCTAAGTTACACACACACTCTCTCTCTCTCTCTCTCTCTCTCTCTCTCTCTCACACACACACACAACACACACCACCACCACCACCACCACCACCACCAACAACAACAACAACAACAAACAAACAAGTGGTTAGAGCGCCGGACTCGTGATTGAAAGGTCGCGGGTTCGAATCCCTGCAGGAGCGGCGGGAGAATTTTCTTCTCCAGGGTCGACTTTCTGTGCTGACTCTTATTTCGGTATCCGTTCCACCCCCGTGTTACCGCAGTAGCACGTAAAAGACCCCGGTCATTCTGCCAAAAGTGCAGGTGGCAGGTTACAGCTAAACACGCATACACCTTACGTATGTGGCTTTGCATGAAGTGACATGGTGCATGGCTGTATGGTGTACACAGAACTTGCGCCGAGGCGGCTGCAGTTTCTTGTGGCACCAGCCATGCCAGCGCTGTAAGTACACCACTGAGGTGGATATCCAAAAAACGCGATTATATACCTATCGCTACACTGTCACCACCAGAATGACTTCTGCATTGAGGTGGGCAGCGATGAGAGCCATGTTAATGTTTCATTAATTGTGAGGGACAAAGTCACAAGACAGTGTCCACAGGCCACAACTTTTGAAGAGAAAGGACAGCCGAGGTGGATTCGAACCGAGGTCCCTCTGCTTACCAGCCTAACGCCTTACCGCTGGGCCAAACGCGCTCACGAACTGAAATAACATCAGGCGTTTCTTTTATAACCGCCCACGCTGCTTACGTCATCACAAATAAAACCCCAAAGTCGTTCGAATCGAGACGGAACTCTTTTCTACCTGGGGCGGACGCGCCTCGTGTTTACGTGCGTGCTTCGACGCTATGCTGCTTCCACAGTGGTGTTAGTATCCGAAGCTTTCGGAGAGCGCTGACCGCCTCGGTGGACATGCAGCTGCGCGGAGATAAAGATGAAGTGTCCCTTCGATGGCGTAACCAGTTCTAGCAGAGTTTGGAGGACGGCGCCGGAAAGCGATGCTCGGAGCGTGGACCCCATGGTGAGTGTCCGCGGAAAATAAACAGGTCCCTTAACATGTGTCACTGTGAGTAAGCCTGTTTGGACTAGCAGTAAGGCGTTAGATTAACAGCCTAATCTGCTCGGCTAACAGCCAACACAGCTTCGAATCTGCTTCGGCTAACAGCCTAAAGCCCGTTCTTAACTGGGCGAATGTTTGTTCGCCGAACATACTTCGGACAGTTCAACGAACTATGATTCGTTTCTTAACTGAACTTTTAGTTCGCCGAACATGGTTCGAACAGCTCGACGAAGTTTACTTCGTTCTCAACTGGCTTGTAATGAAATGCAAGCTTCGGCCCGAACTTGCGGCAGACGCGCTGCAGACAGCATGATCGAAAATGTAGGCTAAAGTCAAGTCAAGTCAAGTCAAGTCAATATACTTTCATCATCCCTCACAGTCACAGGGTAATTCAACTTACTACTATTTCATTCTGGGTCCCGAGACAAGGCTGCGCCTCCCACAAGTCAACAAATAAACAAATTCCCTCCGAAGCGAGTGAAGAACCTAGCGATACCGTCATCATTTTGTATTTTTATTTCTTCCTCCTCCACAGGAGAGCTCTGCTCTCAGCCAATCAGAGGCAATGTTCGTCGAATAGGGCGAATGTTCCCAGAACATGTTGAGCGAAGCTTTTTGGACCCCGAAGTTCGTCGCAGTTCGACGAATACTCCCAACTAGGTTCGCGAAGCAACAGTTTGCCCAATTAAGAACCAGCTAGGTTCGCCGAATACTCCCAACTAGGTTCGCGAACAAACATTCGCCCAATTAAGAACGGGCTTTACGCCTTACCGCTGGGCCAAACAGGCTGACAGAAGGACATCGGTTCGATTCCGATTCATGTCCAAGTTAGCTAATATATGCACTGGGCTGTAGCGGTGGTGGTGGTGATGGTGGTGGTGGTGGTGGTGTACCTAGTCTCTAATCAATACTCACAGCTGTGCCCAGAGGCATCTGGTCACAATCGCTGTTTCTGAGCTATTCAATCTATTGACTATTCCTGTCTCTAAACCCATCCACCCCTACCTCGCTACCACACTGAATTTCGTTATTAGACTTGTGGTTTTGTTTTTGTTTTCCAAGCCAGAAAATCAACTAACGGCAGTGTGGGTGATTTACAACACCAAACCAGTAAGACCAGGTTCGAGTATGAGAAAACTGTCTCTCCCCCGCTCCCCTGCGCGCGCGCACACACACACATGCCCCCCTCCCCCCCCGTCACTCACACACACACCCCCCCCTCTCATGCCCCCTTTCTCTCTTCCCCACACACACACACACACACACACACACACACACACACACACCCACCACTTTATCCACGGAAAATGCAAATTTTCTCGACTGACTTCTGTGACTGTGAGTGTTTACTCTATCAGTATGCAGTATCACACTCTCTCTCTCTCTCTCTCTCTCTCTCTCTCTCTCTCTCTCTCACACACACACACACACACACACACACACACACACACACATCCCTCACCACATTAAGCAATGGCTGAAATGCTAATTTGTTTCCAAGTTGACTCTGTGGCAGTGTCATCGGCACGCCAGTGAGAGGTATTCACTCTGCTGGACAGCCGAGTTCGGAGCAACACAACCCGGCAATCTCTGCTGGACAGCCGAGCTCGGAGCAACACAACCCGGCAATCTCTGCTGGACAGCCGAGCTCGGAGCATCACAGCCCGGCAATCTCTGCTGGACAGCCGAGCTGGGGGCAACACAGCCCGGCAATCTCTGCTGGACAGCCGAGCTGGGGGCAACACAGCCCGGCAATCTCTGCTGGACAGCCGAGCTGGGGGCAACACACCCGGCAATCTCTGCTGGACAGCCGAGCTGGGGGCAACACAGCCCGGCAATCTCTGCTGGACAGCCGAGCTGGGGGCAACACAACCCGGCAATCTCTGCTGGACAGCCGAGCTGGGGCAACACAACCCGGCAATCTCTGCTGGACAGCCGAGCTGGGGGCAACACAGCCCGGCAATCTCTGCTGGACAGCCGAGCTGGGGGCAACACAACCCGGAAACCCCGGCACGTGCCCTCGGAAGTTCACGCCGGTCAACGAACTCGTTGACTCTGACCGTCTGACCACTAAGTAAACTGATGAGCCAACGCCAGCGATGTGACTCTTTTTAATTCGATGATGTTTTACGTCCACAGAAGCCGGATGGCTTATTGGAGACGGGGAAAGGGGGGGGGGGGGGGGGGGCTGGGAGTGAGAACTTAGGTCCACCGCCCTGTTCACACAGCTCCGAGTTCGACCGCCAGAGACACTTCCGTTGCAACCGGAAACGGCCCAGACCCCCCGCGTCAGTCTCAAATAAACAGTAAGCATGGTGCTTAACGTCCACTTTGTCCCTAATATGTCAACCCGACATCCGAGGGCATTAAGCGGTACATCATCATTAACGTCCACAGAAACCATAAGGCTTATTAGGGACGGGTAGAAGGGGGGAAGGAGGTGGGGGAAGGGAGATTATGTACCTATCGCTACACTGTCACCACCGGAATGACTTCTGCATTTAGGTGGGCAGCGATGAGAGCTATCTTAATGTTTCGTAACTGTGAGGGACAAAGTCACAAGACAGTCTCCACAGACCACACAGTCTTGCAAACCCTGCTGCACACCCGAGCTATCGGCAGTCTCAGTTTGTGCCTCACCCTATATAATCAGCAGCTTCTTCGGACCCCCCCCCCTCCTCCATCCCCACCCCACCCGCGTCAGTCTCAGTTTGTACCAGCACCCTATATAATCAGCAGTTTCTTCGTGACCCCCCCTCCCGCCCCCCCTCCATCCCCACCCCACCCGCGTCAGTCTCAGTTTGTACCAGCACCCTATATAATCAGCAGTTTCTTCGTGACCCCCCCCCCCCCCCCCCCCCCCACCACGCAACCCCGTTTCTCCGCGTCAATCCGAGTTCCTACAGCACCCTAATCAGCAGCTCGTTCGTCAGCACACACCCCGTGTCACGAAACCCTAGAACATGATTTTCATGGAGAATTCGTGAAATCCCTGACTGAGACACTAATTTCGTCAATTTAAAGGGTCTGTTTTGTGAGTTTCCTAAGTGTGAATTTCGTACAACATGTACAGCTTTCGTGGAGTGTGACGGCGGATCGAGGCGCTTGAAGAAAGCGAAACAAAAGGCGTTGTGTGAAAACCGGGCCTCGGTCACGAAAACAAACTCGGCAGCTTGGCTGAAGTGTTGCTTTCCGACCACAGAAACCATAGGTTTATTAGGGACGGGAGCCCAAGACGTCCATCATAGTTCAGGAGCTGTGTGAGAGTCGAGGTGGCCGTCCTGGGCTGTCCGTCCTAACGAGCCTTCTGGTTTCCGTGGACGTAAAGCTATACTGAACCGTGCTTCGGCATTGGTCTCAGCTTGTCCCTAATATGTCAACTGACATCTGAGGACATTAAGCAACACTACCTACCTAGACGTCCACCTCGACTTTCACAAAGCTCCTGAGTTCTGAGTTCAAGTTGAAGGTTGCTTTACGTCCATAAAAACTGTAGGTTTATCAGGGACGGGAGGCCAGGACATCCACCACGACTTTCACACGGCTCCTGGGCTCTGAACTCGGCAGGCAGTCGCCAGGCTATCATATATATATACGTCTGGCGGTGACAAGGGAACCAAACAACGAAGTGACTGACGCGAAGGATCGAGTGTATGTGGACCGAGATCGGCACACGTGTGTGTTTTTGCTGTGTTCGTGACTGCACGTTCCACATGATAGCTGCGACGGAAGGGGGAAAAAAATCAAAGTCACTGTGTGGGTTTTATCGTCCCGTTAACCGCACTGGGTCACCTCAGAACGAGAGAGAGAGAGAGAGAGAGAGAGAGAGAGAGAGAGAGAGAGAGAGAGAGAGAGAGAGAGAGACAGAGAAGACAGAGACAGAGAGCAGACAGAGGGGAGAGGGAGAGAGAAGAGAGAGAGAGAGAGAGAGAGAGAGAAAAGACAGAGACAGAAGAGAGGGAGAGAGAGAGAGAGAGAGAGAGAGAGAGAGAGAGAGAGAGAGAGAGAGAGAGAGAGAGCAGACAGACAGAGAGAGAGAGAGACTGACAGACAGACAGACAGACAGACAGACAGCATGCGCGTACACGCTAGCAACACACATGGGCAAGGTGGCACTGGGCAGTTTGGCATAGCGGAGCACCACGAAAGTCGGAAGACTGGGCACGCACTGGGCACAGCTCCTAGAGATGGCCGTTCTGGGTTCCCCAAGTAAGGCAACGCGGTGCTTAACGTCCACAGAAACCATAAGGCTTATTAGGGACAGGGAGAAGGGGAGGGGTATGGAGGTGGGGGCAGCGGGAGATTATATACCTATCGCTACACTGTCACCACCAGAATGATTCCTGCATGAAGATGGGCAGCGATGAAGGCCATTTTAATGTTTCAGTAGGAAGTGATGGACAAAGTCACAGGACAGTGTCCACAAACTACAACCTTTTTGAAGAGAAAGGACAGCCGAAGCGGTATCTAACCGAGGTCCTTCCGCTAACGCCTTACCGCTAGGCCAAACCAGCTCACAGCTATCATCAGAACTATCACTGGCAGGAGCTGCCACAAGTAACATTTTTGTCGCGACAAAAATATGTTTGTTGTCGCGACAAAAGACGTGTTTTGTCCCGACAAAACTTTTGTCGCGACAAAAATGATGCTTGTGGCAGCTCCAGCCAATGATACAGAACGGGCACCTCGACTTTCACACAGCTGCTGAGCCAAACTCCAAGCACTGGTTTGCAACATCCTTCCTTCAACCACTTAGTTACGCCATACGTCCAGAAAACTATCAGCTAACGAGCAGTTTTTTCTTGGTGCTCAAACAGTAGTACGTTTGTTACAAACAACTCAAATAAAACAAGGCGTGTCATTTATAGCCGCCATCAAAGTTTGCACCAGCACAAATACAAAATCACAATATGAATCGTTTGAATCGACACGGAACTCTTTTTTTTTACCCGGGGTGGAGTACCCCTTCTGTTTACATGCGTGCTTTGGCGCTAGGTTGCTTCTACAGTCATATCAGTACCCGAACCTTTCGGAGGGCGCTGACCGCGTCGGTGAACAGCTGCACGGAGACAAAGAGTACCCCTTCAGTGGCGTAACTAAATCTGGCAGAGTTTTTAGGAAGGTGCCGGAAAGCGATGTTCGGAGTGTGCTCCTGAGCTACACCGCCACGCCAGCACTCAGCCCACTGAGCCCTGCTGAGCACGCAAACAGGGCACGAGGCGGGCGCGTTCACCGAGGATGAAAATTCGTTCCGTCTCGATTCCCACGAGTTTGATTTTTCTTTGTGACGGGGTAAGCAGCGTGGACGGTTATAAAAGAAACGCTTGAGCTGTCTGTTACAAACTAACTGCTATTTAATCATAATAATAATAATAATCATAATAAATGGATTATTTATGGCGCCCCATCTCGTAAACGCCCGGAGCGCTTACAAAGACATAAGAATATGCTCATTTCATCACACACACACACGCGCGTACACACACACGCACACACACACACATGCATGTACACACACATACGCACGGACACACACACGGAACCCCCGCCCCCCGCTCCCCCCATACACACACACACACAAGCACGCACGCACGCACACTCACACACCAACAACAACAAATACATGCATTACTATTTGAGCACCTATGACGCAACCAGCAATGGCAGAGGTTGGAGGAAGACTGTTGTAAACATGCCAGGTGGCGTGTGGAACAGCCCCAAACCGATTCTGCGCCAGCCAGGTCACGCACACAATGCACACGGGCCCAGACCAGTGCAGTCAACCATGCTGAACTCTGCTCTGCAGCCGTGTGTGTGTGTATGTCCGTGCGTGTGTGTGTATGTTCGTGGGGGTTCCGTGTGTGCCGTCGTGCGTGCGGGTGTGTGTTACCGTCGCGCGCGTGTGTGTGTGTGTATCCATGCGTGTGTGTGTGTTTCCCGTTTCGTCGTGTGTGTGTGTGTGACCGTGCGTGCGTGTGTGCGCGCGGTGTGTGTGTGTTCCGTGCGTGCGTACGTGGTGTGTGTGTGTGTATGTCCGTGCGTGTGTGTGGGGGGAGGGGCAGGGTGGAGTCCGTATGTGTGTCCGTGCGTGCGTGCGTGTGTGCGCGCGTGTGTGTGTGTGTGTGTGACCGTGCGTGCGTGTGACTGTGTGTGTGACCATGCTTGTGTGTGTGTGACCGTGCGTGCGTGTGTTTCCGTGCGTACGTGTGTGTGTGTGACCGTGCGTGCGTGTGCGCGCGCGCGTGTGTGTGTGTTTCCGTGCGTGCGTACGTGTGTGTGTCTGCATGTGTGTGTGTGTGTGTGTTTCCGTGCATGCGTACGTGTGTGTGTGTGTGTGTGTCCGTGTGTGTGTGTGACCGCGTCCGTGAAGGACGACGGGTCAGAATGCGCCAGGATCAGGAAAGGGTCGTGACTGGTCGTGCGTGAAGCGTTGCGTCAGCTCAGCGCTGCGAACGGGCTCCACATGTCACGTAGTCTTTGTCTGCAGTGACGGGCTTCACTGGCCTTCACTGACGGCACGTTACCACACCCAACCACACTGCACTGCGATCACGTTGATCAACAAGTCGGCTGCCTGGCCGCATTGTCGTTTCTGTGGACGTTAAGCACCCTGTTTACTGACTAGGAAAGCGGGTGACCAAGTTCCCCATAAACTGACGCAATGCTGGGTAGCTGGGTAAAAACCAGTTGGATCCACTCTTTCTCCTGTGAGGCGGTTTGGCCCAGCGGTAAGGCACTAAGGCTGGTAAGCAGAAGGACCTCGGTTCGAATCCGCTTCGGCTCTCCTTTCTCTTCAAAAGTTGTGGTCTGTAGACGCTGGCTTGTGACTTTGTCCCTCACAATTAATGTAACATTAAAATGACTCTCATCGCTGCCCATCTTAAATTAATGCCAATTCATTCTGATGGTGACAGTATAGCGAAAACACCAGACAAACGTAGTCTAGTCGGCATGAATAGACAGGGATCTATAGAGAGAGATCTACAGTCTCTGATTTTGCCAACTTAAACACGCCTGTGGTTGATGTAACAACACTAGACTATCAAGTACATCAACACCACATAACGTAGTCGGATTAGGGCGAAAACATCAGACGGACGTAGTCTAGTCGGCATGAGTAGACGGGGATCTAGAGAAGAGAGAGAGAGAGAGAGAGAGAGAGAGAGAGATCTACAGTCTCTAATTTTGCCAACTTCACATGCCTGTAGTTGACTATCAAGTACATCAACACTACGTAACGTAGTCGGACCAGGGCGAAACCACCAGACGAACGTAGCCTAGCCTAGTCGAAAACGGGATGTCTTTGTACTTGCAGTCTCCGAATTCTGGTGTTGTCACCTTCACCTACCTGTGGTTTATATAAGTATACTACAGTACTAGGCTAGACTACACAAGTATGCAGAGCCTCCGCTAGACCGTTGAGACTATCGCTACGCAGTACCGGCAACAAAGAAATATTCTGGTACCAACCCTCAGTCAACCGGTACAGTCTTTCCATTGAAAAGGTTAGTTTTATCAATGTTTTTCAGCATGTGTAGGAGCCACTGACGTTTGATCTAGATCTACTTTCCGAGTAACGACGTGCACGTTCTTCAGTGCTGATGTGGGAAAAACAATCGATCTTGTACCAGTTGACGACTCACCCTTTACACACTGTAATCAAACTCAGTTGTGTTGCCAATGGCAGTGAAAGTTTTCGCGTTGACTGTTTTGCTTGCTGAACATCACCGGAAGTGATCCTGTTTAGCGGGAGTTTCCACTTGCTTCAGGACCCAGGGTACAGAGTATGATCTGTACCAAGTCACACAAAACGCTCAGTTTCAGCCGGTACTTGGTACCGGCGACTATATTT
>JABMCL010002565.1:42500-47500 GCA_018857735.1 Alviniconcha marisindica | reverse complement strand
GAACCGGTTTGGCCTAGCGGTAAGGCGTTAGGCTGGTAAGCGGAAGGACCTCGGTTCGATCCCGCTTCGGCTCTCCTTTCTTCAAAAAGGCTGTGGTTTGTGGACATTGTCTTGTGACTTTGTCCATCACTTCCTGCTGAAACATTAAAATGACTTTCATCGCTGCCCACCTTAAAGCAAAAGTCATTCTGGTGGTGACAGTGTAGCGATAGGTATATAATCACCCCCCCCCCCCCCCCTTTTCCCCGTCCCTAATAAGCCGTACGGTTTCTGTGGACGTTAAGCAGTATGTTTACTTACGTGTTTGTGTGTTGTTTGTGTGTGCTTTGTCTCGAATATCTCAGCCCCACATCTGAGGACATTGTGTCCCACAGCATCGTGTGGTGTGTGTGTGTGTGTGTGTGTGTGTGTGTGTGTGTGTGTGTGTGTGTGTGTGTGTGTGTGTGTGTGTGTGTGTGTGTGTGTGTGTGTGTGTGTAGTGTAGTGTGTGTGTGTGGTGTGTGTGTAGTGTGTGTGTGTGGTGTGTGTGTATGTGCGTGTGTGTGCGTGTGTGTGTGCGTGTGTGTGTGTGTGTGTGTGTGTGTGTGTGTGTGTGTGTGTGTGTGTGTGTGTGTGTGTGTGTGTGTGTGTGTGTGTGTGTGTGTGTGTGTGTGTGTGTGTGTGTGTGTGTGTAGGAGTGCACAACCTAGAACAGAATGAACCCTATCAATCAATATTATTTTATGTCTGTTCACATCGAGGTGATATTAGACAAAAACAAAAGACAAAAACATATAATTATTATTTATACTAATTTTCCCACAGGACTATGAACAACCGATTTGACAATATTAGTGATAACATCAGTATCATACAAAATATATATTGTTGTGAGCATTTCAGTCATATCCATTTTTCTGAAATAACTCTGTAGTAATAGAACATTCAAGCAGTATGTGTTTAACAGATAAGATATTTTTACAAACGCATGTCACATTCTGTGAATATTTAGTGTTCCATGAATTTAAACGTAATTGTATATTACTCTTGCTAAATATCTAGAACAAGAAGGTGTCGCAGATTTACTTTTTTCAATTTGTTTATATACAATCTTCTTAAGTAGTGAATTAATCTCATGAGATGAGAGTATTAGGTTATTGGATGGTATCTCAGACATGTTTTTCATTGCACCTTGTTTAGCTAATTTGTCTGATATTTCATTCCAATAAAGAATGAACCCTACTAATTACATGAACATACCACAACACTTCATTCAATTCAGCTTCTTTCTCATCTTTAACCGCCCCCCCCCCCCCCCTCCTACACACACGCAACGCACACGCACGCACGCACGCACGCCCCCCCCCTCCCCCCCCCCCACCCCCCCCACCCCCCACACACACACACTGTGTATTATGTTTATTCGGTAATTTCAGCCACGGAGTGAGCGCTCTAGAAACGTCCATTACTATCATTATTATTGGTTTTATATTTAGCATTATTATAAATGCAGTTGGTGGACTGCCAAGGTCTCATGACAGGCCGTTAATTATTGAGTTAGATAAACCAGCTGGCGCACACGGTGCTCTTTATGGCAAAAACACAAGTAACTGGAAGTTAACATGGTGCTTAACGTCCACAGAAACCATAAGGTTTATTAGGGACGGGGAGAAGGGGGGAAGGGGGTATGTAGGTGGGGGAAGAGGGAGATTATATACCTATCGCTACACTGTCACCACCAGAATGATTCCTGCATTAAGATGGGCAGCGATGGAGAGCCATTTTAATGTTTCAGTAGGAAGTGATGGACAAAGTCACAGGACAGTATCCACAAACCACAACCTTTTTGAAGAAAAAGGAGAACCGAAGCGGCATCGAACCGAGGTCCTTCCGCTTACCAGCCTAACGCCTTACCGCTAGGCCAAACCGGCTCACACAAGAAACTGTGCTTGCTGAATCGCTTTCAACCCCCCCCCCTCTCTTCTGTCGTTGGTTATTTCCCTATACACATGTGCTTTTATTTTGTCTGTCTATCTGTTTCTGTCTGTTTGTCTGTTTGTCTCTGTCTCTGTCCTCTGTCTGTCTGTCTCTGTCTGTCTGTCTGTCTCTGTCTCTATCTCTGTCTCTGTCTGTCTCTGTCTCTCTGTCTCTGTCTGTCTGTCTGTCTGTCTGTCTGTCTGTCTGTCTGTCTGTCTGTCTGTCTGTCTCTCTCTCTCTCTCTCTCTCTCTCTCTCTCTCTCTCTCTCTCTCTCTCTCTCTCTGCCTCTGTGTTTATGTCTCTGTCTGTGTGTCTGTGTCTGTCTGTCTCTGTCTGTCTGTCTCTGTCTGTCTGTCTGTCTGTCTGTCTGTCTGTCTGTCTGTCTGTCTGTCTGTCTGTCTGTCTGACTCTCTCTCTCTCTCTCTCTCTCTCTCTCTCTCTCTCTCTCTCTCTCTCTCTCTCTCTCTCTCTCTCTCTCTCTCTCCTGTTTCTCTGTCTGTCTGTCCTTCTGTCTGTCCGTCTGTTTGTCTCTGTCTCTCTGTCTACCTGTCTCTGTGTTTATGTATCTGTCTGTCTCTGTGTGCTTGTGTGTGTGTGTGTGTGTGTGTGTGTGTGTGTGTGTGTGTGTGTGTGTGTGTGTGGTGTGTGTGTCTGTCTGTCTGTCTGTCTGTCTTTCTCTCGCTCTGTCTGTCTGTCTGTCTGTCTGTCTGTCTGTCTCTCTCTCTCTCTCTCTCTCTCTCTCTCTCTCTCTGATAGAACTCCGCCCAGTCCTTCCGACTGCTTGTGAGAGTGCCCCCCCCCCCCCCCCCCCATCTCCCTCACTGTTCTTTATAAAATAAGGATTGACTGCTTTTTTCCCTCTTTTATTTTCTCCCAGTACTGGTGTTGAATTGATCAGATGTTTTACTGCCTTATTTACTGGTTGTATACTCATAATCTATAACTGAGTGATGTATGCATATGTACATCTGGCGATGTGAACACGATATGTTTTGTGTGGACATTCTCATATCAAATTTCACTCACTCATTTATGCCTGTATGTATATAAATGATGCCTGTCATTTTATATTTACTCATCAGTAAATACTAGTTGTTAGACGGGTTTTTGACTGATCCTAAACTACAATCCTTGTAAAATAAAGTTTTCGAGTTCGAGTTCTCTCTCTCTCTCTCTCTCTCTCTCTCTCTCTCTCTCTCTCTCTCTCTCTCTCTCTCTCTGTCTCTCTGGGGCAACTTGTTCTTGTTCTCTGTGTGCCAAAGATAGACACATTCAAAACAAGTATAGCCTTCTCTGGCGCCTTTCTGTGGAACAACCTATCTCTGACTCACAGCTTGTCTCGTTTCAAGCGGAAACTTCGTGTACGCCTTGAGGCGGTTAAATCGGGTGGATTGTAACTGAATACTGCTACCGGGAGAGAGAGAGAGAGAGAGAGAGAGAGAGAGAGAGAGAGAGAGAGAGAGAGAGAGAGAGAGAGAGAGAGAGACGAGCAGACAGACAGAAACAGACAGACAGACAGACAGACAGTAGTAGTAGTAGTAATTGGATTTTAATGTCCTGTCAACCACACAGGGTCACCTCAGGACAGTCAAACTCAGGTCATAAGCAAATACACATTTCTAAACTCTTCTCACGTATATATCAACCCTCTGTCAAGTCAATCTACAAAACCAATCACTTTACAAACATAAAAAACATGCACACACAAACATGAGACACAAATTTCCCTTCAATATTACCCCTGTTAAAAGAGCACATAAGGCTAGGACATGCTGGTATCGCCGACTATTCCGTCTAATTTATCGATACCAGGTTAAAGATAAAATATAAAAAAGGATGGACAGACGCAATATAAAATAAAAAATGTTATATAAATGCATAATGGCAAATACCAGTGCCATATGGCAGCAAGCTGCACAGACCACCTACCAACTATCATCTCCTAGCTGCTCAACAAGAGCCATACAAAAAAGCCTTGATAAAAAAAAGAGAAAAAAAAGAAGAGAGTTTTCTGGAAAAAAAGTCAGGAGAATGGACCATTAGCAGAAAAATGACAAGACAGAAAGGGCAAGAGGACTAGGCAGAAAAAACAAGAGAGGACATAGGAAAGGGGAATCAAATGACAGCCCTGAGATTCCAGACAGGAGGGAGACATCAGACATCCCCGGCCTCCCTTCGGGGGCAGACAGACAGACAGAGACAGAGAGGTTTTCGAGTGATCGGCACTACCGTCGCAATGACTGGTCATTTGAGACCTAGTTTCTACACCCATTCAGTTCCGCCCAGTACTCCGGACTTTCCAACTGCTTGTGTTTGTTGCTTACAATTAGTAATAGTAGCTTATGCGAATATATTATATATTCTGCTCTCCTGCATGTGATATACATGTATAATTGAGTGACATATGCGCTGTATGAATGTGTGCATCTGGTGCTGTCAACACGCAAGTATTGTGTGGAAGGTTTTTTGCTTCATGTATAAAAAAATCAACAACAAAAAATCACTCATTTATGTTTCATATAATGCATGTATATGTAATATTATTTATCAATGATGACTTGCATTTTTTTTCCCATCAGTAATTTGGCTAGGATTAGTTGTTAGACAGGTTTTGACTGAACCTAAACTACAGTCTTTGTAAAAAAAAAAAAAATCTTCGAGTTCTCTCTCTGTCTCCCTGTCTCTGTCTGTACCCTTCCCCCTCTCTATGTCTCTTTCTCTCTGTCTCTCTGTCTCTGTCTCTGCCTCTCTTTCTCTGTCTCTGTATCTCTGTCTCTGTCTGTCTGTCTGTCTGTCTCTGTCTCTCAGTTTAGGCCAAACCACTCTTGTCACACAGCCGTAACAGAACTCATAGATGCCTGGCTGTCAGATATAAATTTAAACAAGATTTGTGGTGCTTTGTTTATTGATTTTGCTAAGGCGTTTGATGTAATCAGTCATAACTTACTGTTAAAGAAGATGAACCTTTATGACACACTTAACTTGATCAAGTCATTCTTGTCTGACCGCCATCAAGTAGTATCTGTTAAAAATAAGCAATCAG
>JABMCL010002565.1:27500-37500 GCA_018857735.1 Alviniconcha marisindica | reverse complement strand
ACTGTCTCTCTGTGTGTCTCTCTTGCTGTGTGTGTGTCTCTGTCTGTCTGTCTGTCTGTCTGTCTGTCTGTCTGTCTGTCTGTCTGTCTGTCTGTCTGTCTCTCTCTCTCTCTCTCTCTCTCTCTCTCTCTCTCTCTCTCTCTCTCTCTCTCTCTCTCTCTCTGCCCCCCCTCTCTCTCTCTGTCTCTCTCTCTCTCTCTGTCTCTGTCTCTCTCTCTCTCTCTCTCTCTCTGTCTCCCTGTCTCTGTCCCTCCCTCTCACTGTCTCTCTCTTTGTCTCTCTGTGTCTCTCTTTCCGTGTGTGTGTGTGTGTGTGTGTGTGTGTGTGTGTGTGTGTGTGTGTGTGTGTGTGTGTGTGTGTGTGTGTGTGTGTTTTCTCTGTCTGTCTTCTCTGTCTGTCTCTGTCCTCTCTCTCTCCTCTCCCTCTGTCTCTCTTCCTCTCCCCCCTCCTCCTCCTCTCCCTCCCTCTCCCTCCCTCCCTTTCTCTCTCTCCTTCCGCCCCCCTACCACCTTCCGTCTCCTCAACTTTCTCTGCCACGCTTCTGTGCCATTTGTGTTTTACGTCACATAATATTCATTACATCACACCTATTACACGTCATCGTCATGCCAACAATCTTCCAAGCACTGAATAACAACTCGATCAAACAGAATTGATCTTGATCTTGATCTTGATGGTTACGCCGACTCGGGCCATGTCCTGGCATAAATGTCGACGGAAAAACGGGGAGAGCACTTCATGTTGAGTCGAGGTGATGCTGCTCCAGTCAGAAACGGTTCTGACGAAGAAGCTGTTTCTGTAGGTGTCTATGTCAGTTTCTGTAGAAGATAAGTCATCTGATTTTTCATCGTTTTTAACCGTTTAACCGTTGTTTTAAGTGTCGTTCTGTCGCTTGACGAAGGAGATTAGATCGAATTTTGCAGATTGTGTGTCTATGCCATAATCAGTAAGCGTTCTTTTGAATCTTTAGTGTGTTTGGATCTGGTTTCAGAACGCTAGCAGTCATCCAGGTTTCATATTGTTGTGGCAGAGGCTATTGTTTACAGGGTGGAGAATGTGGACTTGCGGGTCACCCGTGTTGTGGTATGCAAATAGAGCAAAACGAGGTCACAGTTAAAGGGTCAACGGTGTACGGAGCTGTTTCAGTTATAGACTCCCGATCCTTGTACAGATCCGCAAGTGAACCAAGCCCATCTCGCCTACCTTGTGTGTGTGTGTGTGTGTGTGTGTGTTGTGTGGTGTGTGTGTGTGTGTGTGTGTGTGTGTGTGTGTGTGTGGGGTGTGTGTGTGCGTGGTGTGTGGTGGTGGTGGCGTGGTGCGTGCGTGCGTGGGCGTGGTTGCGTGTGCGTGCGTGGTGAGGCGTGGTGGTGGTGGTGGTGGCGGTGGTGTGTGTGTGTGTGTTGTGTGGTGTGTGTGTTGTGTTTGGTGGTGGTCGGGGTGTGTGTGGGGTGTGTGTGTGTGTGTGTGTGTGTGTGTGTGGTGTGTGTGTGTGTGTGTGTGGGGTGTGTGGGTGTGTGTGTGTGTTGTGGTGTGTGTTTTATGTGTGTGTGTGTGTGTGTGTGGGCGTGGTGTGTGTGTGTGTGTGTTGTGTGTGTGTGTGTGTGTGTGTTTTGTGTGTGTGTGTGTGGTGTGTTGGTGGTGTGTGTGTGTGTGTGGTGTTTTGTGCGTGCGTGCGTGTGTGTGTATGTGTGGGGGTGTGTGTGTGTGGGGTGCGTGTGTGTTGGGTGTGTTTTGCTGTGTGTTGGGGTTGTGTGTGTGTGTGTGTGTGTTGTGTGTGTGTGTGTCTTCTGTCTTCGCGTCGTCTTCTCCCTCCCCTCTCTCTCTCTCTCTCTCTCTTCTCTCTGTCCTCTCTCTTTGTCTCTCTGTCTCTGTTTTCTGTTTGTCTGTCTGTCTGCTGTCTGTCTGTCTTTTTTCTGTCTCTTTTCTCTCTTCTCTTTCTTCTGTCTCTCTCTTCTGTCTGTTCTCTGTTCTCTGTCTCTCTGTTCTCTCGGGCGTCTCGCTCTGTCTCTTCTGCTCGTTTTCTGTCTGCTGTTTTGCTGTCTGTCTTGTCGTCTGTCGCTGTCTTCTTCTTTTCTCTTCTTCTTCTTCTCTCTCCCCTCTCTCCTTTCTCTCCCCTCTCCCCCCTCTCTCCCTCTCTCTTCCCCTTCTTCTCTCTCTCTCTCTCCTCTCTCCTCCCTTTCTCTTCTTTTTTGTGTGGTTGGTGTGTGTGGCTGGTGTACAACAGCAAATACCGTGCCATACGGCAGAAGCTGCACACATGCATGCCAACTATCGCCTTCTGGCTGCTGAACAGGAGCCTTACAAAAAAAGCATATCTCTTAACGAAAATAGTTATTGGAGAATTTCCTGGCAGACAATCGGGACAGGACCATTACCAGAACTATTTGCAACCAACATCACCCCCCCCCCCCCCCCCCCCACCCCACCCAATTTAGACCACAACTACAAGTGCGTACAAAGCACGCACACACACACAACACTCACACGCACACCACACCACACCACACACACACACACACACACACACACACACACACACACACGCACACCACACCACACCCCACACACACACACACACACACACACACACACACACACACCGCACACCACACCAACACACACACACACACATACACCCACACCACCACGCACACGCACCACACACCACACACACACACACACGCGAGGCGCGCGCGCGCGCATACGCACACATACACTTACACACACACACACACACACACACACAACCACCACGCACACGCACACACACTCACTCACTCACACACACACACACACGCACACGCGCACACCACACACACACACACACAAAACACCCCACACACACACACACCACACCCCACGCACGCACGCACGCACACACACACACACACACACACACACACACACACACATTTACGCGAGGCAGGCTGGGGAGACAGGTAGAAACAGAGGGAGTAAGCGACAGAAAATGGCTGTTTTGTAAGCGACTGAGACATCGTTTATCAAGAGTCACCTCCGCGGACACTGTCTCAGTGAACGTTTCCCTGCAACTGTTGAAGCAGCAGATTGGAAAGTGTGGCTGCCACCGTAACTACAGTTCTGGTCAAGTGGCAGTTAGAGGATACGCTAAGCGAATGGTACCCCCCCCCCTCCCCCCCCCCCCCTTCCCTTCCCCCCCCCTCTTTTTTCCCCCGTCCCTCATAAACCGTTCAGCTGTTTCTGTGGACGTCAGAGTCCAGGAGCTGTGTGAGAGTCGGGGTGGCCGTCCTGGGCTTTCAGTCCTAATGAACCTCACGGTTTCTGATGATGATGAAGTGATGGTTAATGTCCTCAGATGTCAGTTGACATATCAGGGACAAGCTGTGACCAATGCCGAGGCACGGTTCAATATAGCTTTACGTCCACGGAAACCAGAAGGCTCGTTAGGACGGACAGCCCAGGACGGCCACCTCGACTCTCACACAGCTCCTGAACTATGGTACGGTTTCTGTGGACGTAAAGCTATATTGAACCGGCATTGGTCACATTTTGTACCTAATGTAATATATTTAATAATATGTCCCTAATATAATATATATAATAATATAATAAAATAATATAATAATATGTCAACCGACATCCAAGGACAAGAAGCTCTACTTCATTGAGTCATCACTATCTGTGGACGTAAAGCATCATGAAACATGAGACACCACGATACCGTGTGAGAGTCGTCAAAATGTGACGACATGGACGCTTTCAGTGCGAACGCGTGGGTCACTTGTGTGAAAAGAGAGGGAGATAAGATAACGTCTTACCCTGAGATGTAGTGTAGTGTCTCTGTCCCACCCTGAGATTAAAGGGGCACCTACCCATTTCTTGTGTCAAGCAATCAGTCTGGAGAGAGAGAGAGAGAGAGAGAGAGAAGAGAGGAGGAGAGGAGAGGGGGGCAGAGACAGAGACAGAGACACAAAAACAGACAGACAGGACAGACAGACAGACAGACAAAAAGAAAAACAGAGAGGGGGTGAGAGAGAGAGGGGTGAGAGAGAGAGAGAGAGAGAGAGAGAGAGAGAGAGAGAGAAAAGGAGAGGAGAGAGAGAGAGGAGGAGGAGTGTGTGTGTGTGTGTGTGTACGCGCGCGCGTGTGTTTGTGTCTATGTGTATGTGAGCGTGCGTGCGTGTGTGCCTGCGCGTGTGTAGGCCTATCATTCACAACTACCACCTACTCCATAAAACGCGTTTTGAGAAGGTGGCCCCTTTAACCGAAGTAGCCATAATAAACATTAAGGGCCGGTCACCAAGCCCCAGTTTGCTCTCGCGCCTCAGACTGGAGTTATCTGCCCACTCTCCTCCCTTACCATTGGCTCGCGTCCCACTGCACTCTGGGTCAATGAGGCGGCCAGCGCGTGTATACATGTATGATAATTATAATGATGTTACCAAACGCTGCCCTCGGTGTGATACAAGCTGTGTCGGGGCCGGTGGCGTAGCGGGTCGCCAAGTGTTGATGCAGACATGGCTGCAATAGCTCTGCGCGCGTGTTGGACAACGAAACACGGTGAGTGCTCTCTTGATGACGTTTTGGGGTGGTGGGGCGGTGGTGGGGGGGGTTAACTGGGCAGACTCACACAAACAACGACACCAGTTGGGGGAAACCCGAGAATGGGGGGGGGGAGGGTAAGACAGCTCCAACCGACCAGTTCGGGAACGGAAGGTGGGTGGGGTGTAACGACAAAACTCACACAACAAGACACCAGTTCGGGGGAAACCCGAGAATTGGGGGGGGGGGGGAACTGACAGACTCACACAAACAACGACACAGTTCGGGGAATGGGAGGGGGGGGTAACTGACAGACTCACACAAACAACGACACCAGTTCGGGGAACCTGAGGGAAAGGGGTGGGGGGGGGGGGGTAACTTTGGGATAGACTCACACAAACAACGCACCAGGGTTTGGGGGAAACCTGAGAAGGGTGGGGGGGGGTAATGACAGACTCACACAAACAACGACACCAGTTCGGGGAAACCGAAGAATTGGGGGGGGGGGGGGGGGTAACTGACAGACTCACACAAACAAGACACCCGTTCGGGGAACCTGAGAATGGGAGGGGGGAACTGCAGACTCACACAAACAACGAACAGTTCGGGGACTGGAATGGGGGGGGTGGGTAACTGACGACTCACACAAACAAAGACACCAGTTCGGGGGAAACCGGGAGAAGGGGGGGGGGGTGGTAACTGACAGACTCACCAAACAAAGAACCAGTTCGGGGAACCGGGGGAAGGGGGGAAGGGGGGGGGGGGGTGGGGTGGGGGTGGTAACCCGACAGAACTCACACAAACAAAGACACCCTTCGGGGGAACGGAGAAGGGGGGGGGACTGACAGATTCACAACAAGCCCAGTTCGGGGAACCTGAGAATGGGGGGGGGGGTAGGGGGTGGGGGGGTGGGGGTCAACTGACAACACACAAAACAAGGACACGAGTTCGGGGAACCTAGGAACGGGGTTGTGGAGGGTGGGGTGGGTAAAGTGTGGGGTGGGTAACAAACCCAAGCACTGGAGGAAGGTGCCGGAAAGCGATGCCCCCAGGTGGGTGGGTACGTCAGGTGGGTAGGGGGGGGGCTGGGACAGGGGGTGGGTGGGTAACGGACAGACAGACAGACAGACAGACATAAACAACGACACGAGTTCAGGGAATCCAGGAGCGGGGTGGGGGGGGAGGGGGGTAGGTTAACGGGACGGGAAGACATAAACAACGACACGAGTTCCCGGAACCTAGGAAGGGCCGGTGAGGGGTGGAGGCTGGGGTGGGTAAAAAAAGGGTGGGGGGGGGGGTAGGGGGGTGGGACAGGTGGGGTGGGAGGGGGGGGGGGGAGTGGGGGTCGAGGACGTAAGGAAGATTCTGGGACTGCAGAATGTTGGATATCTGGTCACAGGCACTGGCAGCATACTCTGCATCCTTTCAATGTCTACCTTCTTGACCAACTGACCGCTTCATTCCTCAACGATTTAAGTTCGTTTAAGAGCGTCATCACAGATTTCGTCACCATAAAACAACCGTGACGTAGCAATACAGCACCAAAGCAGCTGAAGCGTTTGGATGATATGATGATGATGATGATGATGATGATGATGATGATGATGATGATGATGATGATGATTTTAAGGCCGCACTAAAGGTCTGCAGACGATGACTTAGGAGGACGATGGTCTACAATGACTTACAAAACCTTCAGTAAACTGACGTCATTCCTTGAAGATGTCCCAATGACTAAAGACAACTGCCATTGCCTAAATCGCATGTCCCAATGACTAAAGATCATTCCCAATCAGTAACAATAATGTCCCAATGACTAAAGATCACTCCCAATGACTAACAGTCATGTCCCAGTGACTAAAGATCACTCCCAAATGACTACAAATCATGTCCCAATGACTAAAAATCACTCCCAATGACTAGAAATCATGTTCCAATGACTAAAGATCACTCCCAATGACTACAGATCATGTCCCAATGACTAAAGATAACTCCCAATGACTAAACATCATGTCCCAGTGACTAAAAACCACGATGTTTCTTAACTACGGTGTCCCTTTAAGTTTGTCAGTTTGGACTTTAACTTTCAAGTAACCTTCATAGACATGGCGACGGCTTTCAATGATTGAGGCCTTTGTGCTTCAAAAGCCTTTTGTATTCCTATTAAACAATTTTTTTAAATATATAAAATATTTAATTATAGGGGGGGGAGACAGCGACAGAGAGGAGAGAGAGGGGGGAGAGAGAGAGAGAGAGAGAGAGAGAGGAGGAGAGAGAGATGAGAGAGAGAGAGAGGGAGCAGACAGAAGAAGAAGGGGAAAAAAAGCCACGACAGAACCTGGAAGGAACGTCAGACGGAGACACTGAGATTGGATATCACGTCCCTTGTTCAACGATAAATGTATGGTAGTTGGGTCAGAATCGCCTCCTCACCATTTTTTTAAGGTCCAACAAAGGGTTGTGTTGTGTGTTGTGTGTGTGTGTTTGTGTGTGTGTTGGTGGTGTTTATGGGCATGAGTCTCTCTCTCTCTCTCTCTCCCTTTTCCTGCTCTCCCATATCTCTCTTCTCTCTCTCTCTCTCTCTCTCTCTCTCTCTCTCTCCCTTTCTTTTGTGATTTTTCTTTACTCATCAGTAACTTAGCAAGGGATAGTTGTTAGGTTTTTGACGAACCCAAACTACAATCCTTGTAAAAAAAAGTTTTCGAGTTCACTCTCTCTCTCTCTCTTCCTCTCCCCTCTCTTCTCTCTTCTCCTCTCTCTCAATCTCCTTTCTCGGGCACGCGCGCGCAACATGTTCGAGTTCTTGCTTGCTAGCCTGTTTAAAAAAATAATCCTTGCTTGTGGTTGGGTTTCGTTTTACGCAGTATTTTGTTACGGAAGTAAGAAGAAGAAGAATAAGAGGGAACTTATACAGCGTTTTCGGAATCTCAAAGCGCTTTACAACTTAAAGAGAAACATACAAAGCTGTACAGTTTTCTTTCTTTATCAAATCTTCTTTCATGTGCTTCTTCCTTGCAAGCAACACAAAACCTCCCATCTTTGTACTGCCGAAAACCTGTACCCATTGGAGTGAAACGCTCCACTTTGTGGATCCGACAGCAGATACCATGGACCTATATCTGCCCAGTATATATAGGTCCATGGCAGATACCGAGTCTTGTTGTTGCCACTGTATTGGGGTTGAGGCAGACTACCTCTCACTAATCCTTTCGTCGTCTCTCTTTTGTGTCTCGAAGCGGGGTACCGCGGACGCAGAAATTAAGGCTTCGCCTCTGTTGCTGTCGAAGGGTTTCTCTTTTACATCTAGGAGTAGGTCAGAATATAGCTTCGCATGCTCCTCCCACTGCCAGGAAGTCCACGTAACCCCTTCACCGCCATGACGTCACTTGACTCAAAACAACCACAAAAATCGCGGAAATTGAAATCCTTAGGATTTTTTGGTTTTGTTCTTCTGTCGCATTAGCACGTAAAAGGATTTTCATCAAAACGCACAGTATCGATGGTAGATTTGCTACAGGACCGGGAAATCTACTGTTTACAGGCACTTGTCAGCCCGGAAATACGACAGACTGGGTCAATGAAGGGGTTAATGTCTGCCTTCACACTTCATTCAATGCATTTTCCCCTCCTACTTTTCTTGAAGCTAAAGTGGCGCTTGGCATGAATAGTGCTGCACGTGCGTCTGCTTATCAATGCATAATGTCAGCTCGCTCAAAGCTCCGGTTTCATAATGTCAGCTCGCTCAAAGCTCCGGTTTCATAATGTCAGCTCGCTCAAAGCTCCGGTTTCATAATGTCAGCTCGCTCAAAGCTCCGGTTTCATAACGTCAGCTCGCTCAAAGCTCCGGTTTCATAATGTCAGCTCGTTCAAAGCTCAGGTTTCATAATGTCAGCTCCCGCAAAGCTCAATTTTTCTAATGTCAACTCGCTCAAAGCTCAATTTTTCTAATGTCAACTCGCTCAAAGCTCAATTTTCATGTCAACTCGCTCAAAGCTCAATTTTTATACTGTCAACTTGCTCAAAACTCGATTTTCACGTCAACTCGCTCAAAACTAATTTTTCATAACGTCAGCTCGCTTTTCATGTCAACTCGCTCAAAACTCAATTTTCATAATGTCAGCTCGCTCAGAACTCAATTGGCTTAATGTCAACTCGCTCAAAACTCAAATCGCATTGGGCCAAATGCCAACTGCTCAATTTGCATAATGTCAGCAGCTGAATTCACACAATAATTATTATCTTGAATAATGCTCAATTTGCGTAATGCCAACCCGTATAATGCTCAATTTGCGTAATGTCAACCCGTATAGTGCTCAGTTCGCATAAAATGTTGGACGTGTGTGTGTGTGTGTGTGTGTGTGTGTGTGTGTTTTTGTGTGTGTGTGTGTGTGTGTGTGTGTGTGTGTGTGTGTGTTTTGTGTGAACTCGTATAATGCTCAATTTGCGTAATGTCAACTCGTATAGTGCTCAGTTCGCATAACATGTTGGACGTGTGTATTTGTGTGTGTGTTTACCAGTGCGTGTGTGTGTGTGTTTTGTGTGTGTGTGTTGTGTGTGGGGGGGGGGGGGTGAGTGTGTAAGTTCATAAGGTCACTAAAGTCTTCAATATCTAAAATGTTTCTTCCTTGTTGACTCCACACAAGCTCCATGTTGACTCACCTGATAATGCTACTTGAGCTGTTTCTCAATTTTATACACACAGTGAGTGACAGATCAGTCAACTGTCGTCACCGGGTGACCGTTCTAACTGCCGTACTTCGTGCGAGTTGGGACTCACCATTATGCGAGCTGGGACTGACGTTTATGCGAGTTGGGTTTCACGATTGTACGAGTTGGGTTTCACGATTGTACGAGTTGGTACCAGCTACACGCTAAACGCAGTCGAAATTGACATCAGTCGCCAGGTTAGTAATTAGCTTTTAGATTTTAATGTCCTGTCAACCGCATAGGGCTGCTTCGGGATGAATGAGTTATGCGGGTTGAGATTATCCGAACAGATACGTACAGGAACAGTGCCAGAACTCAGGATCTATGTGAAAGAAGAGTGGGACGATTTGGACTCCCCGTCCCCAATAGTCCCTACGGTCTGTGTGGACGTGAAGCAACATTGAACTCTGATCCACACAGAGCTCAGGAGCTGTGTAAAAGTCGAGGTGGCCGTCCCTAATAGTCCTTACGGTCTCTGTGGACGTGAAGCAACACTGTGTGAAAGTCGAGGTGGCCGTCCTGGGCTTCCCGTCACTAACAGTCCTTACGGTCTCTGTGGACGTGAAGCAATACTGGACTTGAACCCAAAACGCTCAGAGTTCAGGAGCTGTGAGAAAGTCGAGGTGGCCGTCCTGGGCTCTTCCGCGTCCCTGATAGTTCCTACAGTCTCTGTGGTAAGTAAGTAAGTAACCATGGTGCTTAACGTCCACAGAAACCATAAGGCTTATTAGGGACGGGGAGAAGGGGGGGGGGGTATGGAGGTGGTGGGAGA
>JABMCL010002565.1:5000-10000 GCA_018857735.1 Alviniconcha marisindica | reverse complement strand
TTTTGTTTTTGGTATAATACTTTATGTAAATTGTTTTGGTAGGACTATGCTCTACGTGTGTATAGAATATCATATTTGGGTTAATATGTATCATGTGAGCGCTCAGGGCGTTGATGAGCGCATGATAAATGTACATTATTATTATTATTAATATGTATCATGTGAGCGCTCAGGGCGTTGATGAGCGCATGATAAATGTACATTATTACTATTATTACTATTATTAAGGTCTCCGACGTCTGCTCCAACTGCGTGACTACTAAGCAGGAGAAGCACAAGGACGACTGTCAGAACGATGTGTACAAGGTCGTCGTCACCATCAAGCTCCGCCCCACGCAAGCCTTCCGACTGAGGTGTACGTCCGACTACGGCGACGCGCAGCGGAGTGGAGCGAAAGTGACGCGAGACGTTTCCCTGGGCGTGGTTGTCACCGCCGCCAAACCAACGCCGCCACCAACGTCGCCGGTGACGCTGGTGGAGAACAGCACCGTCCCGGTGAACGGCAGCGACAACGACGGCGGCGGGAAAGGCGATGGCGAGGACGATCGAAGTATAGACAATCTCAAACTGTGGCTGGGTGTGGCCGGGGGCCTCTTCGTACTCATGATCGTCACCTGCTTCGCTGCCGCCTTTTGTCTCCGACGTCGCCCACTAGAGAAGCAGCCACCGCAGGCTGGTGCCATGGAAATGAGCTACCTCCACCCTTCCGTCAGCGGGCCCGTGATGATGGCAGCCCCTGCCATGGCCGCCTCCATGCCCTACGTCGTACCCGCGGTGTCCCAGGAGGTGTCCAGTTACTACGATGACGGGTCCAGCGTGTATAGTGAGGATGCTTCGTCTGCCGTGAGCTATTCCGTTATGCCCCGGCCTGTGTACATGTAGGCCTGTCCCCGGTGTCTGGGTCAAAGTCAGGTCAAGTCAGGTGAGGTCAGGTCAGGTGAGGTCAAGTCAAGTCAAGTCAAGTCAAGTCAAGTCAAGTCGGGTCAGGCCAAGTCAAGTCAAGTCAGGTCAGGTCAGGTCAGGTCAGGTCAGGTCAGGTCAGGTCAGGTCAGGTCAGGTCAGTCAAGTCAAATCAAGTCAAGTCCTTGTTTGTTCCATTTCAAGAAAAAGGCGGGCACCACACGTGATTAGCAAAGAAAGAAAGAAACCAAATCTACGTGTATCAAAGATTCACAGTCTAAAACCCGCCATAACGCCAGATACATTATTTAAATGGAATGTGTAGTACTTGTGGATTAAGTTGAGAGAGCTTAATTTGGCAATGATATCAACTTTTGAGTTATATAAACTTGGCCATGATATCAACTTTTGAGAATCGTTTAAAGAACTAAACTTGGCAATGATATCAACTTTTGAGATAAGTTTAAAGAATTAAACTTGGCAATGATATCAACTTTTGAGTTAAGTTTTTATTTAAACACCTAAACTTGGCAATGATATCAACTTTTGAGTTAAGTTTAAAGAACTAAACTTAGCAATGATATCAGCTTTTGAGTTAAGTTAAAGAACTAAACCTGGCCATGATATCAAATTTTAAGTTCAAAGAGCTAAACTTGGCCATGATATCAACTTTTGAGTTAAGTTCAAAGAAT
The DNA here is from genome assembly GCA_018857735.1 of Alviniconcha marisindica. Lineage (NCBI taxonomy): Eukaryota > Metazoa > Mollusca > Gastropoda > Provannidae > Alviniconcha > Alviniconcha marisindica. The sequence goes on along the minus strand of JABMCL010002565.1, from coordinate 8,408 downwards.
TAAACTTGGCCATGATATCAACTTTTGAATTAAGTTCAAAGAGCTAAACTTGGCCATGATATCAACTTCTGGGTTAAGTTCAAAGAACTAAACTTGGCCATGATATCAACTTTTGAGTTAAGTTCAAAGAGCTAAACTTGGCCATGATATCAACTTCTGGGTTAAGTTCAAAGAACTAAACTTGGCCATGATATCAACTTCTGGGTTAACTTCAAAGAACTAAACTTGGCCATGATATCATTTTTAAATTCAAAGAACTAAACTTGGCCTTGAAATCAACTTTTGGGTTAAGTTCAAAGAACTAAACTTGGCCATGATATGAACTTCTGGGTTAACTCAAAGAACTAAACCTGGCCATGATATCACTTTTAAATTCAAAGAATTTAACTTGGCCATGATATCAACTTTTGAGTTAAGTTCAAAGCAGTAAACCTAGCCATGATATGAACTTCTGGGTTAACTTCAAAGAACTAAACTTGGCCATGATATCAACTTTTGAGTTAAGTTCAAAGAACTAAACTTGGCCATATCAACTTTTGGGTTAAGTTCAAAGAACTAAACTTGGCCTTGATATCAACTTCTGGGTTAACTTCGAAAAACTAAACTTGGCAATGACATCAACTTCTGGGTTAAGTTCAAAGAACTAAACCTGGCCATGATATCAACTTCTGCGGTTTAAATAACTAAACCTGGCCATGACATCAACTTCTGGGGTTTAAATAACTAAACCTGGCCATGATATCAACTTCTGGGGTTTAAATAACTAAACCTGGCCATGATATCAACTTTTGAATTAAGTTCAAAGAACAGTACTAAACTTGGCAATGATATCAACTTTTGAGTTAAGTTCAAAGAACTAAACTTGGTAATGATATCAACTTCTGATCAATAGCAACAAAGTCTTCATGACTGTAAGTTACCAAGAGAGTTGTCTGAGACTTAAATTAAAAGCAACAGTCTTCGAAGAGTTGGTCACTTTCACAGACATTCCAACTCAGAGACCCATCGGACACAAAGGAGAAAAGCACGGACCTCTGCGTGAAGTTCATACACTTCCCATGCAACCTGCTTAGCGGCGCTACGTTTATTTCACTGGAACACCGTATGCCAGGAAAGAGAATGAATATATTTAGTGCGACCTTGACCTTCAGAACGGAGTGTATGACATCATTTCACAAAATTGAAGGTTTCGAATTCTTACCGATTTATTTGGCCTTTAGAAAGTCAAGGTTTGGACACGCTTTGGCAGACGTACCCGTTACTAATACTTGACCTTGGTGTGACCTTGGCCGACCTTCATAAGACAAACTGTTGCCTGTAACTGTCCCAGGTTCATTAACAGTGAATGTACCACGCTTGCTGGAAATTCAGTCGCCTCTTCTTCGTGACGACCAGCCGGCAGCCGCAAGAGCAGCGCTACCCATTTCTATCGGTGTGTGCAGTGTTTGCGTGTGTCCAGTGTTTGATGATGATGATCGCTTTTAGATGACGCTATTCTCCGCTCTCGAGCAGACTCACTGCGCTCGCATGTGATTTCTGCACGAGTGACTAGCTTTTTATAGCGCATTTTTTTTAAAAACCCACCGAAGGGTGTACTTATAATGGCTGGGGGGCCACGTGAAAGCTGCCGCCCCGGGGGTTCTTTTCACCAACCCACCATGTCACTTCAGCAAAAGCCACATCTGGGCGCGCTTGTTTAGTTTAAACCCTTTAACCGCACTTTTGGGCCAAAAAGGGATTTTTTACGTGCCCCGGTAAAGGGGGGAACGGAACCGAAATGTCGCAAAAAAATTTTGGGAGTTAAGTGGGCACAGATGTTGGTGCAGGGATTTGACACGGGGCTTTTGGGACACCGTGGGGTGTCTGCCCTGAACGACTCGGGGAGTAAAACCCTTGACGCAGGGGGACCCAACCCGCGTTCTTGGGGGTTTTCCAGGAGGGGTTTACCAGTTTGTTGGTGGTGGGGTTTGGCGGGGGTTTGGGGGGTGTTTTTTTGGGGGGTGGGGTGGGGGGGGGTTTTGGTGGGGGAGACAGGCTCAGGTGTCGTTTGGCCAGACGAAGATTTAACCCCCCGGGCCCCCCCAAAATTAAAAAACGGGAAAAAACCTACTTTATATCATAACCCAAAGTAGGACCTACAGTCTGGGTTTTCTTTTCTAGTCCGATGTAGGTTTAACGTTGTGTGGCTGTCAAATATATTATAAAGATCATGCACAGAATGACATTGTGTCGTACGCGTTCAAGGGAGATAATAAACATGCTCTTTTTTGTTTTGTTTTCTTCTCTCTCCTCCAGTTTTACACTTGACTGTGAGTCGTATGCCTGGGTGTAATAAATTATTGTTCCTGCCAGTCCTTCCTTCCGTCTCTACCTGTCACTTCTCTGTCGCTTCTCTGCATGTCTATCTACCGCACTACCCCCCCCCCCCCCCCCCATCTATCCCGCACCCTTCCCCCCTTCCGATCTATCCCCTATCCCAACTTTTCACCCTTTACCCCCGCCCCACATCCCCCTCCCCCCCCCCACATCCGCACCCCCCCCATTTTCCCCTCTATCCGTCCGCACACCCCCTACCCCCCCCCCCATCTACCCCTCCCCCCCTGATCTATCCCTCTACCCCCTCCCCCCCCCCAACCCCCCCTTACCCCCTCTCCCATTATCGCTCTACCCCCTCCCTTCTCATCTATCCCTCTACCCCCCCATCTATCCCCCCCCATCTATCCCTCTACCCCCCCCATCTATCCCTCTACCCCCATCTTCCCTCTACCCCCCCCATCTATCCCTCTACCCCTCCCTTCTCATCTATCCCTCTACCCCCTCCCCATCTATCCCTACCCCTCCCTTCTCATCTATCCCTCTACCCCCCTCCCATCTATCCCTCTACCCCCCCCAATCATTCCTCTACCCCCCTCCCCATCTATCCCTCTACCCTCCCTCTCTCATCTATCCTCTACCCCCCCCCCCACTCTATCCCTCTACCCCCCACTTCCCATTTATCGCTCTATCTATCCCCCCCCCCCCCCTTCTCATCTGTCCCTCTACCCCTCTTCCTTCTTCATCTATCCCTCTACCCCCTCCCCATCTATCCCCTTTCCTCCACCCCTCTATCCCTCTACCCACCCTTCCCCTCTCCACCCCCCCCCCCCCATCCTCTACCCCTTTGCCCCCTTCCCATCTATCCCTCTACCCCCCCCCCCCATCCTTCTACCCTTCCCATCTATCCCTCTACCCCTCCCCCCCCCCTTAACCCCCCCCTCCCTCCCATCTATCCTTCCGTTTCCTCTCACCTTTTTCCCTGACCTTCTCCAATTCGTGTTCACATCACCTGTACTTCCCAACACAACATACTCCGCCCACCCTTCTCCTACCCCCTGATTCCCCAGCTGCCTCTTCCCACCCTAACCTCCC
>JABMCL010002566.1:77500-80330 GCA_018857735.1 Alviniconcha marisindica | reverse complement strand
TTAATGTCAGTTTGAGTTAATGTCCTCAGATGTCGGGTTGACAGGGGATTCCACAACGGGTCTTTTATCGCCAGCACGGCTCTCTCTCTCTCTCTCTCTCTCTCTCTCTCTCTCTCTCTCTCTCTCTCTCTCTCTCTCTCTCTCTCTCTCTCTCTCTCTCTCTCTCTCCCTCCTGTTGTTGCATTGATTACTTCTATTTTGTTCTCCATTATTATTAATAGTAGCTTATATGAATCTATTGGATATTCTATTGGCTTATCTGCTGGTTGTATGCTTGTATGTACGACTGTGCGATGTAGGCAAAGCACTGATCATTCACTACAGTATACAGTATGCACTGTGAGCATCTGACGCTGCGAACACGCAGCAAGTTTTTGTGTGGAAGTTTTGATGCACCATGTATAAAGGTTCATTCATTCACTGATGTGGATGTACCTCTGGTACCTTGTATTTACTCGCACGCAGATGAGTTACCATAGGCGACTCAGGTCTTTGTTGTTGTGTTTGTGTTATGTCTTTCTTTTTTGTGTGTCGGTTCTGCACGAGCGCTCTGGGCCTCGTTCTGTTTCAGATTGTTTCATACATAGCGATGTTACTCTTCAGTAGCTTGGCAAGGACTGGGCGTTACTGAGACAGGTTTGACTGATCGCGGTACAGAGCAAAGTCGATGGTCATTGAGGCCTCTGGAACTGTCACGGCGAAAGAGCGATCAGAACAACAAGCGTCCCCATTCATAGCCGGCTGTGTGTAAACAAGGTTAGTTGCTTCCTTCCTGAAGGATGAGATTATCCCGCGGAACCTTTCTTCTGTTTGAGCACTTTCTGTTGTTGTTGTTTTCCCCCCTGGGGCTGTGGGAAGGGGGAGGCAGTCAGTCCCCCAACACCACACCTCTGACACACGTCCCTTCAGCCGCCGCTGTGTCCTGGTTGTAACGTGAACTTACAGCACTGTTGCGTGAATGCACAGCAGACAGTGGCAGTGTGACTGTCGGCCTTGTCGGTTTATAGTGTGCGGTCGTTATGACTGACATAGGCCTATGCAGCTACTTGATTTTTTTCAAACAACCATTATTTTAGTCAAGCATTTGCAAACCGGCATACCAACATAGCCGCCCTGGCGGACCCCTCACACCCGTCCCCTTGTGTGGCGGTTGGTAAATCGATACCCGGGTGTGCTGTTGACAGCAGAGCCGTGTTCGTTTTTGAGAAAGGGGGCTGTGACTGGTAGTGACCCGTTCCTGAGAAAAGCGGCTATAAATATAGATGTGATGTCATCCGAAGATTTTTTCCTCAGCTTGCCTTTGATAACCAGTCTCTCTCTCTCTCTCTCTCTCTCTCTCTCTCTCTCTCTCTCTCTCTCTCTCTTCTCTCTCTCTCTCTCTCTCTCTCTCTTCTCTCTCTCTCTCTGTGGCGTGGTGTGTGTGTGTGTGTGTGTGTGTGTGTGTGTGTGTGTGTGTGTTTGTGTTGGTGTGGGTGTGTTTGTGTGTGTGCGTGTGCGTGCGTGCTTGAGTGTTAGGGGGAGTAGGTGTATCACACTGTTAAAAAAAAAGAAAAAGAAAAGAAAAAGTGATTTGTAAAAACAAAGTCTCCCTAAGACACTTGCAGAAAGCAAAGCAATAATAATAATAAAGCCCACTCAGCCGATGTAATTCTTCATACACAACATCAAGCTTGAAAACTGGGAAAACCCTTCCTCTTCACCCCTTCACTCTCTTTCAGCAGTGAACTCCTCCACGGAAGTCCCGGAGTTTCAGTTACCTTTTCTATCACGTGGCAAGCAACGTTGTTGATTGTTGTTCTTGTTGTTGATCGCTTTTATATAGCGCTTTATATTCTCCGCTCTTGAGCAGACTCACTGCGATCTTGTCGCATGTCATTCTGAATGAATGTCGATTAAAAAAAATTAAAAAATGGCGCGTTTTCGATATGACGAAGTGGTGTACTCACAGCGCTGTTTGGTTGTTACTGTGTCACTAGAACAAGAAATCCTCCCTCAACTGCTATCATAGCATGAACAAGCAGTATTTTTTTTCTTTTTTCTTTAAGAACAAAACAGTTAAGAAATATTAAGGGATTTTTAGCCCGTACAACTCAAACATAGTCTGTCCTCGATAAACTGAAACACCGTTTCGTCCAAAGTCTATTATCTGTCCATATTCCCCTTTGAAAGTGGCAGTGATTTAATATTAGTCATTGGATTAATTGGTTTTTACATAAAAAGTGTCCACGGGAATCCCCGAGAATACCAGCACACAATTTTTGTAGCAGAATTCTTTCGCAGCTAGAACGTTTGTTTCTTCGCGGTCCTCTCTCTTTCTTCCATTCATATCTGTTCTATACTGTGATTGTACAGTAACAGTTGAGTGCCAATTCTGAGTTTTGCTTTCTTTAGGAAAAGCTTTCTTTCCTACAGTTTCATCTTACTGGATGCTATTATGATCAAACAATCAAAATTGTATTTGTATGGCGCAAATGCATATACGTTCTAAGCGCCTCACATAATAGAATACTACTATAAAACAAAACAAAAACACTCATGCGTGCCCTTAAAATAATATACAACTGTATGTAATAACAGTACTAATACAACACATCCACGCAGGCGCGCGCGCACCCACACCTGCCTAAGGGCTCGCGAGAAACACACCAAGACCAAATTAAAAACGGTGGCTATGTAGCTATATACCACGTTCCACGTGACACAATATAAATATAGGCTGTGAGGTTTAACTGCTTTTTGTCAATCCATACATTTTAACTAGGGCAGTATTCTCTGGCGTGAAAATAACACTAAATGTGTTTATTTTACACACAATGAACTGCTTGATTCA
>JABMCL010002566.1:0-72500 GCA_018857735.1 Alviniconcha marisindica | reverse complement strand
AAATAAAAGGGGGCGCAATTTAGGGGCGTTTTCTTTACCGCGACAGAGTTGCGCCCTCCTGTTCCCCTGATAGGTGGATACAGTGAACTCGCTCCTTTGCTGTACGCAAATAGTGATGGTCAGCGAAAAGGCGAAGACGTTTTCGAAATTATCCATCTTGTGTGTGTGTGTGTGTGTGTGTGTGTGTGTGTGTGTGTGGTGGGGGGGGGGGGGCGCATGTGAGTATTATGTGCTACGCAGCGCGTCAGTCTGTGGGTCAGCGTGTGTCGATGTGTACACTAGCGTGTCGGTGTTCTGTGTCACTAGTGTGTGTGTGTGTGTGTGTGCGTGCGTGCGTGCGTGCGTGTGTGTGTGTGTGTGTGTGTGTGTGTGTGTGTGTGTGTGTGTGTGTGTGTGTGTGTGTGTGTGTGTAACTGTTCAGTTCTACCTTAGTGTAAAAAACAACAGCAACAAAAAACAAAAAACAAACTGTAAGCTAAAACTAATGTACCAAAACAGATTGTATGTATAACGAACGTGGCCAGGTGATGCACGCAAAATGCTGTTCTCTTGTTCAAAAGCCTGAACATATAGATACAGACAATTAGCGGACCCACTGTCCAAAATATTTCAGAGCAACTTACAAAACGAATTACAAGTACACAGCAACGACATTTGTGTTGAAAAACACACACGCAGTTTTTAATGGAATCGGAACGTAACCAAGCTAGATTCAGACGTTGGCATATTTTGTTGCCCGAAGAGCATAGTTAGGGTGAACAGTCTTTGTTCTCTGTTTTTCATGTTGTTGCCACTATTCCCCCATACTACATTCCGCCTAGTCCATTGCCAAGTCCTCCTTATCGGCGGGTCTGCTGTGCCGCAACGCTCGAGTGCACTGGCCACGTGCTCTGCCCGGCTTTTCCGAACATCGTCTATAAAGATTGATTTGATTATTTGTATATATACTTAGCTTATTTTTATAGTATCACACGCTAACAAGTTTGTTTTCTCTTTTACGGAACAGACAACAGTCAAGGAGGATATGCAGATTTCAGCCGGGTCAACTTTGGACTAAACGTCGTGATCCTGGTCCTATTCGTGGTCGTGGGCATTGTCGTGGCTGTCGTCCTCATAAGGAAAAGGAAAAGGTGAGAGCCTTGATAGTGATGCATTGATAATTTATATAAACTACTGGCCATCTCTGTCATCAAGGCACACGTCTTCCGTGAAAGCCCCTTTAAAAACTAAAGTGGACACTGTCTGTATGATCAGCTGGCAGTGATGGCGTTGCAGCTTGTTTACAAAACAACAGCGGCACCGTGGCATTGACTGGCTGTCTCACGGCACAGACACAGACACGTACACTTCCAGCATTGTGGTGTCTACACAGAATTACAGTGTACTAAGGGAGATAATTTAACTCTGAGTTAAACAGCATCACTAAAACTACCAGTGACGCCTATAATTCTGAGTATATCGTTGATCGTCTGCAAAAAATAGCCCCCCCCCCGGGGCCCCTTTTTTGTGCTACTTTTTTTGGCCCCTTGAAAAAATCCCACGGGGTTTAAAAATCTTTTGGGAAAAATAAAAACGTGCAGGTTTTGCCACTACCAAAATCCTTTTGGTTCCCACCCTTTTTTTTCCTCCGGGGGGGCTTTTTTCACGTTTTTTTGAAAACCCCGGGGGGTGCCAAATTTTTTAAGGCGGGGGTGTTTTTCTTTTTCCCCCCTTTTCGGAAAAACCTTCCCGAGGGTTTTCCCGCAACGTAAACCACTGGCGGTCTTGCGGTTTGCTGTTTTCTTGTATGATAAGCTTGATCTCTGACTCCGTTTTGCCTACTGGTCATCCTCGGTAGACATTCCCCAGTTTTCTGACATGAGTGTCTCACAGAGACGGCGGAATCGGTTTGGGTAGTTTTCCCATTCTTTAGTTTGCTGGCATATTTGCAATATTGAGTCCTATGCTTGACTCATCCAAAACTTCAGTCTAAATTTCAAAAAAAACCCTTAAATTTTTAGCCCTAATTTGGGGTTCTCCCGTCAAGACAGTGTTTTTAACTTGCACAAATTCTTCAGTTTTGCAGGGGTTTCCACCTTCCCGAAATTCAGTTTTGAAAAAAACAAAGTTCTTTCTTAGGCACCAAAAGCTACTGTCTATTATTAATGACAGATTTTTGTAATTAAAAAAGAAACCTTAAATTTACCCGTTTAAGGTTTGTAGCCGAAGCTTTCTGTGCCCGGGAGAGGGATTGTTTCCAGCTTACAGTGAAGGAGTAGGCTTTCTGTTCGGAACGTGTCTACCTCGCCAACAATACTGGTCCTCACCAGGAAATGTTTGAAAAATTAAATTTTGCTCTCTGGTTTGATGAGAAAATCTGCTCGGGAGAGATTTCCAGCCAGGTGAAGGGATGGCTTCTGTTCTGTTTCCCCACCAGCCTCCCACAACTTAAGTTCTTCCAGACCAAAATATCATGCCTGAACCTTTAATTGTTTGCCTATTTTTGTTATCTACATTTCGATTACTATTTATAACCTTTTGCTGAATTCAGAGATGTCTTCAGCAGAGGTCTTCTTTATATAGTACTTCTTTCGCTGGCTGCGGTCGCCTTCAGACCCAACGCGTTCGCCGTGCACTGCGTCCCGTGTCGGAGGAGGATGGGATCCTGGGGGCTGAGGCCCCCTACAGATTACGGTCTGTAGGATCCAACACGCTTCTTCGGCCCTAGACGGGTGGTTGGGTTGGCCCGACCCAATCAATCGGCTGGTCGTGTTTTGCCCAAATTTCGATTAGAAGGCAGCGGCTTAGGGTCAATCAGAGGATAGAACTAAACTTTTTGTTTTTTATCACCTGAGTATATTACGCTTTGAGCCCTGGTGCACACTTCCTGGAGTTTCCGCTTGTGTGCATCCCCTTGTTGGACTCGGGGGCGGATGGGGACAAAGCGTAACGAATCATTAGTAACATGTTATGGCACCCAGACAATGAGACAGTTCAGGGACAATGACCAGAAGACGGACACGGACTCAGACAACGAACCCTTGTGTAACACAAACACGAACTGGCCAAGATCTCTGGTTGTGGAATCGTCGAGTGACGACCTTCCACTGAGCAGACTTTCACCTTTTGCAATCCAGAAGGGATTTCAGGCAATAGCCGGGACCCTTAAAAGCATAAAAAGACAGGGACGGCTCTTTCCTGGTGCAATGCGCTAGCGATGGTCTACTCAAAACAACTCGATTTGTAGATCGACCCGTGCGAGGATTACAAGACGTTAAACCATCAAGTGGTGACATCTGCTGCCGTGAGTTGTCCGGCATGGTGGAAGCGGAGATCAAGAAGGAACTGCAGGAATAGGGTGTTATAGAGGTCCAGAAAGTGACGGTGAAGAGGGATAGACTCTGTTTCTGACCTTCAACACGCCAGAAATGCCCAAGGAGATTACAGTCGCATATCTAAAGGTAAAGGTGTCCTTGTTTGTTCCGAAACCGACGCATTGCTTCAACTGCAACAAGTCTGGCCACACGAACCAACGTTGCAGGGTTGCTGCGAAGTGTCAGTGGTGCAGAAAAGCTAAGCATGAAGGTCAGTGTGAGGGACCCAAGCTGTGCTCTAATCCCATGCCTCATCGGTTCGAGATTGCCCGGTCTGGAAAAAGGAAAAGGAAATTCAGCGCGTCCGCGTTGAGAAATGCATAATCCTTTTCGGAAGCCAGACAGCTGGTAGAAGCCAATGCCGACTGTGATCTCTAGCGGAAAGTCCTCTGCTGTTGTTTCCACCAGAAAAGAAGTAAGATCAGTGGAGTGTCAAACTTCTCTAACCTGGTTATCTTCAGAACGCCCACTTCGGTCTGCACAGGCTAGTATGCGTGCTTCTGGCAGACCCGGATCTATTAAGAAGAGGATGTACCTCTGGTGGAGTTTATGTACCTTGTATTTACACGCATGCCATGTGAGAGTTACCGTAGGCGACCCAAGTCTTTGTTGTCGTACTTGTGTTACGTATTTCGAGCGCTAATTAACTCCATTGTGTGGAGAAGAACCTAGTTCTCTCCAACCAGTACTCTGCCTTGTCAGATGACGAAATGAATCATCATCTATTCTTTCAAATTGAAACAATGGAGCAGTCTACGTGCGAGGTTTTCAAGCTAACTTTGAGGAGATTGCTTTGCTTACAAGACGGTATAGACCAGCTGTTGTCGGACTGCAGCGAACGTTTTTAACAGATTCAAAATCACCATCGTTTACTGGTTTTAATATTCTAACCAAAAATTCGCTAAAAGACAGAGCTACCGGAGGAGTGTCTTTGCTCATTAACAACTCGTATCTATTTAGATAGGTTCACTTAATCACCCCTTTGCTGGCGGTGGCTGCGAGGGTAACACTGGACAAGGTCGTCACCTTCTGTAGTATTTATCTTCCTCCGTCAGATCACGTTGCCAAGACGGATCTAATCAGCCTAATCGAACAGCTGCAGTCTCCGTTCGTTCTTTTGGGCGACTTCAACGGTCATTCCCCTGGGGCAAAACGCTCAATAAAATCTAAAATCTTGAAATCTATAACACCAGAGGACAACTGTTGGAGGACCTCCTCTCAAAAATGTATTTATGTATTTTAAATGATCGTTCGGCAACTTATTTTCATCCTGCCACCGGTTCCACTTCCGCCCTGGATCTCTCCATTTGTGGTCCTCTCTCCATTTATCATCTCGCTATCATCTTTACAAGCTATTTTTAACCTGAAGAATGACCACCCTATTTTGGTGCAGATTTTGGAACTTTACATGAATCTGACCAGAGATGGGAAGAAGATGGTGTTTATCTGGGTTCCCGGCATTAGAGGCAATTCGGCTGCAGATTCTGCTGCTAAGGATGCCCTCGTTGGCGACTCCTCTAAAGTTCATATCTGCCAGACCTTTAGTGTATACATGGGAGAGGACCAGCGAGAGCAGTGATACTTGTGGTAGGACCATCGTGAGCTGTTGAGCAGCAGAGATCCAGGTTTTAAGCTGCATAACCACTGTTCTTCCCATGAGCGCTCCTGCAATCCACTGGGTCAGTGTTAGGCTGACTCCATATTGCATGAGCAGGTCCATCAGCACCTTGAACTGGACTCTGTGGTAAGCATCCTCGAGATGGACTGCCACAGCCGCTGTTTGTTCTTTCCTGTAGGGAATCCTTTGTACACGTCATATACAAATGCAGCTGCATTTTTCCATGTGCATTTTCCTGGTCTTAACCCCACCCCCCACTCCCGGGTGGAGGGGGTGTATCTTCCTGTCCTCGAGGTCTCCGGCGAGTTTCCTGGCAACGATGCGTTCGCTCAACTTCCAAACGGTGTTATGCATTGTGAGTATGCGGTATCCATTCAGCTTGTGGTGGTCTTTCCCTGGTTTGAGAATAGGTCTCAAGAAGCTGTCTGTCCAGTCTTCGGGAATATAGCCTTTGTCGAAGCTTTCTTGGTAGATAGTGTACAGTTCAGCCCTGTCCTCTTCTGTTAGATTAGGCCGTCCTGTGACCGTTGCTACTGAACAAAAAGGTGGCTAAGAGCAAGTGTCTGATCAAAGACGCCCACATTACAGAAAATTCAGCATGAAGCTTGGTTCGGATCCTCTGTTATCACGTGGTTTACGTAAGCTTTGAGCCCGTTGGGTGCCCCACCAACTGACCGGGTAACAGAGGAGGGGTAGGGTGGAGATGTGTTTTCACATGCTTCGAAACGTTGAAGGTCAGACTGTGTCTGTGGCATAGTCACGGGTGAGTATACCAGTATGACCAGGAAACATGCAAGCAGCACTGTTTAATCAGGATTTTCCCAGGTGAGCGCCCACCTGGGAAATTCAAGAGATCGAAAAAGCGCTTCGAAACAATAATCACGGCTTTCTTCGCCAAATCTGGTTCTGTAGCCCCAGTCCCGCTCCAGGAGACGCAGACAGTCAAAGCTGAGTGGTGCATCAGCGCATGCCTGCCGAAGACCAAACTCCAAGCACTGGTTTACGACGGCCTTCCTCCGAACACTACTAGAACGGGTTACATCCATATAGTCCACCCAGATCGTCCATCCATATATATTGGGTTTAGAAGTGTGTTTAGTCAAGTTCAATCAATCCCTTGTAAGGTGGCCATACTAGATCAAAATCATGTAATCTGTAGTGATATGTAAATATTTATCCACAGCATAGGTGTCTTTCAGGATTCTGAATCGTTCAAAAAAACGTTAAGACTGGGAGCAGTTCCCCGCCGTTTACAATTGTAAATTAAAATGTGGCTAATAGGGCCATTAAATCCAACACCTTATCTGTGAATAAATTCTGCGGGACACCAAACAAAATGACCGTTCCTGTAAATTCTACATATTTGCCGTTGACACATTATTCCGTGATGAAAACCTGGAGATTGATCCAAAAGGAGCGTGAATGTTTAGATATTCAAACTTCTAATTCCACCTTTGAACACCAGCATGGAGGGCATCAGGTCTAACAATGATTTTAAACATTTATTACCCTTCTGAATGTATATCCACAACTTTCTTTTTTGTACTTTGTAGCCCCGAAGGGAGGCCTGGGGTGTCTGATATCACTTCCCTGTCTGGAATCTCAGGGCTGTCATTTGATTCCCTTTTCCTATCTCCTCTCTTGTTTTTCTTGTCATTTTTCTGTTAATGGTCCATTCTCCTGATTTTCCCCCCAGAAAATTCTCAAACTGGCTTTGTTGAGCACCTAGGAGATGATAGTTGATTGTAGGAGGTATACGCAGTTTGCTGCCATATGACACTGGTGTTTGCCATTTGCATTGATATAGCGTTTTATATCTTTTTTCTTGTTTCTGTTCATTCCTCTCTCTCTCTTTCTCCTTTTCACACACACACACACACACACACACACACACACACACACACACACACACACACACACCACACACACACACATCAAACACCCTGATGTTTGTGTGTGTGTGTGTGTGTGTGTGTGTGTGTGTGTGTGTGTGTGTGTGTGTGTTGTGTGTGTGCTTTGTTTTATGTTTGTGTAGGGATTCGGTTTGTGGAATGACGGAGGAAGCGGTCATGTCTGCCGAGGATCCCGCCGGTCAGTTTACTGACCTTCTTATTCAAGCAGCAGACAAAGCTATACCAAAAACACGCTTCTCGAAAAAACTTCCCAAGGTTCCAATGACAGTTGCAAAAAAGCAATTAAAGAAAGGAAGAAAGCTCAGCGAAAGTTTTTTTTCTAACCCAACGCTGAGTAATGTTAAAAAAAAATCACTTTTAAGAGTCAAGGCTCGTCATGTTGTCAAACAACAAAAAAGGAATTCGTGGAGTCATTTCTGTAATAAGTTAAATTCTAAAACGCAAACACAAAAGGTCTGGAAAGCTATTAAGAAAATAAAGGGTAAGGGTGGTTGTAATTCTATTAATCATTTAAAAGTTAACTGTAAACTCATTACCGATAAAAAGGAAGTGGCAGAAGTACTAGCTAAAAATCTGTCAAAAAATTCTTCGGCGGAAAATTATTCTGATGAATTTCAGAGGATTAAAATGTTAAAAGAAAAACGACGCCTGGACTTCTCTTCCAAATATGAAGAGGAGTGCAACCTACCTTTTCCAGTGACTGAATTGAGGCAATCGTTACAGAGAGCCAACGATTCAGCCACCGGTTTGGACCAGGTCCACTACCAACTTTTAACATACCTCCCAAATTCTGCTCTATCCGTCCTTTTAAAAGTATATAACCACGTCTGGGAATCTGGCTGTTTTCCGCCATCGTGGCGTGAGGCGGTAGTTATCCCCATTCCCAAACCCGGTAAGGATCATTCGGATCCCGGTAATTTCAGACCTATAGCATTAACCAGCTGTTTGTGTAAAACGATGGAGAGGATGATCAACGCTCGCCTCATGTGGTCCCTCGAGTCGCAGGGTCTTCTTTCCGAGAAGCAGTGCGGCTTCAGGAAGAACAACAGTACGTTGGATCATCTCGTTCGTTTTGAAACCTTTATTAGAAATGCCTTCGTTAAAAAAAAACACGTCTTAACCATTTTCTTTGACCTTGAGAAAGCTTACGACACAACGTGGAAGCACGGCATTCTGGCGGACCTCTGGGATCTCAGTTTCAGGGGCCACCTCCCCATGTTTATTCAGAGCTTCCTGTCGGAACGTTCTTTCAGGGTTAGAGTGGGTTCCACTCTTTCTGAGCTGCACGAGCAGGAGATGGGGGTCCCGCAAGGTAGCATCCTGTCTCCGGCCATTTTCAGCATTAAAATCAACAGCATTGTTAAAGCTGTCTTAAAGGGTACTGATTGATCCTTGTTTGTGGACGACTTTGTGTGTGAGTGGAAAGACGTTAAACAGAGTGGAGAGAGCTATGCAGCTGTGTGTAAACAGCGTTCAGAAGTGGGTGTCTGAGAACGGCTTCAAGTTCTCCACCTCTAAGACGGTCTGTATTCATTTCCATCAGCAGTACGTTTTTTTCCCCAGACCCTAACATTCTTCTGGGAAAAATACCTATAAAAGCAGTCAGAGAAGCAAAGTTCCTTGGTGTTATCTTCGACACGAAACTTACTTTTAAAAATCACATTCAATACCTTAAAACCTCCTGTCAGAAGGCTCTGGACATTCTTCGTGTAGTGGGACATACTGATTGGGGAGCTGATCGTATCGTCCTGCTACGCCTTTACCGTTCGTTAGTCCGCTCCAAATTGGATTATGGATGCACTGTGTACGGATCGGCCCGTCGGTCGATTCTGAAACAATTGGATCCGATCCACCATCAGGGCTTACGAATTGCGTTGGGTGCTTTCCGCACATTTCCTGCTCAAAGTCTATACATAGAAGCACATGAACCATCATTAACTACTCGCCGATTAAAATTGTCTTTAAACTATGTTCTTAAGCTCAAATCCCTGCCGGAAAACCCAGCCTATAGTTGCGTTTTTGAACCCGAAAACACCAAATTATTTGAAGAATCGGAGTCTCTTGGCATCCGCATTCTCCCCCACTTGGAGAAATCCAAACTTAACCTAAATTTGGTAGACGATGCTCCCTCGTTGGACATCGACCCTTGGAAACTTTTAGTTCCTGCGGTCCGTTTTGACCTAACCAGTTTCCAAAAATATACAACAAACCCAGAAATATATAAAGAGCTCTATTTACAACTTATCTCTGAATACCCTTTATCAGAAGGAAAAAAAATATTCACCGACGGTTCTAAGACAGAGGAAGGAGTTGCTGCGGCGGCTGTATCCACTAAACGAATTAAAAAACCTTTTACATGTCGGCTTCCAGACGACAGTTCAATATATACAGCAGAGTTGAGGGCTATTATTTTAGCTCTCAAACATGTTTATTATTCCAAAGAAAAATCATTTTTGATATTATCTGATTCCCTTTCATGGTTACAGTCAATATTAAACCTAAAATATGATCATCCAGTCTTAGTTCAGATTTTAGAATTATATACAGAAACGACAAGAGAGGGGAGAGAGATTGTTTTAATCTGGGTTCCCGGCCATGTTGGCATTAGGGGAAATTCGGCTGCAGATTCTGCAGCTAAGGATGCCCTTGATGGCGACATCTCGGTTGAGCTCATCCCATTCTCAGACCTAAAATCACGCACAAATAAATATATATTAGAACTGTGGCAGTCTGAGTGGGATGAATTCCCGGAAAATAAATTATATAAGATATTTCCAGTATTAAAAGAATGTATTGTTTGTCCCCGGACAAACAGAAAAGAAGAGACTGTGATGGCCCGATTGCACATTGGCCATTCTTTTATTACTCATTCCTTTTTCTTGAAGGGTGAGGAACCGCCAGTGTGCATTGGATGTGATAAACGTTTAACCATAGAGCATATTTTACTTACTTGTTCGGATTTTATTGAAATAAGAGAGAGCCACTTTACAGCTAAATCACTGCGCATATTGTTTCAGGATATTTCACCTGAGAAGATTTTTTAACTTTTTGAGAGAAATTAATATTTTTGGAAAAACTTAAATTTGAGATCATTTTTAGTTATGTTTGTGATTTCACCCTTTAAGCATGGTTTTAAAACTGTATATAGACCCATTTTAAGACATACACATTATTAAATATATAATATGAGATTTGTATCGCCCTGATATAACCGCACCGGTTGACTGGGCGTAAAACACCAACTTACCTACCTACCTGCAGTTTTCAAAACTATATATATCTCAAAATACCCCCAAACGAGTTAGCACTGGTTTCGTGAGAGTGGGTCACATATGCTTTGTTTTATGTTTGTGTAGGGATTCGTTTTGTGGACTGACTTGAAAAATAGCTGTTAATTTGTCAAAAGTATGATCATTGTCATTATTATCATTAAGTGGTGTGCAAATACAATGCCACCATCAAAACAGTCCATTGCGTAAACAACCTTTATAAATGACAAGATTGTGAAAACATCAACCATCACTATCCGTCCTCATAGGACTGGCAGACAGTTCAACCTTGCTCTGCTTTCCATCCCACAGGAACCGGAACAACAATGCGCCAGGATTCTTGCAGCGAGTCGTCAGAAGGATGTGGAACCAGCTACCCGATGCTCGGTAACAGGTCCAACGGCCTGAATGATGTCATCGTTGCATGACATCGTCAAGTAAGACAACTAGTGATGGCGAAAAAACGTCTGCGCCGCTGATCTTATAGATTCTAAGCAGATTAGGCGAAAGGGTTTGGAACTATGAATCTGAGAACGTACGGAACGTCTTCGACCCTACATCGCCTTAACATGACCGTCATGACTGGCTGGGCATAACCCCCCTCCCCCCCCCCCCCCCCCCCCCACACACACACACACACAAAAGATCTTATACGTGATCTCACTCTCACGTGATGGGAAGTCCCAGTGGACTCACCCCCACGCGATGGAAACGTTACGATAATTATAATAACCAAACATGGCCACCTTTTTAAAAAGATCTCTTCCTTTTCTGGATAGGGTGGCTATTTCTGTCTCCATCGTTCTTTCAGCTACAGCTTTGTTGAGGTTTTTGTTTTCTGAACCCTAGGAGATGTCGGGTTTTGTTTTCTGAATGCTCTTTGCGTTAAAACTGCTGCTACACGTAGTTGTAGTAGGCTATAGTTTATAATGTCGACTGTTGGTTTCGTTTTCAGAAAAACAAGGGCACCGCACCGAGCAGGAAGTGTGGCTATGGAATTAGCCACTCCAACGCTTAAAACGGACTGACTGCCTTCGGGGAACTTGGCTGTCCCCTTGAATGACACCGGTGTTGATGTGCAGAAGACATCGCCGAGTAGGACAAGTGATGAGAAAATGTAGTTTGCTCCATAAATTCTCCTGGAAATACTCAGTTTTCCTCTCCGTCCTTAAGTCGGTCTCTGCTTTGATATGCCTTTGACTGTCCATTTTATTTTTTGGTGTCCCACCATCTGTCACAACTTCATTTCTGTCTATCGCCCTGATATAACCGTAATGGTTGACAGGGCGTAAATCACCAAATTACTTACATTTCTGTTTGTTCGTCTGACTGTATTCATGCACCGCTTCCATACAGCTTCGTTCTGCTGCATACACACGGATGGTTAATCGCATCTCCCATTAAAAAGCAAAACCTTTGGCCAAAGCTCTGTACAGCAAAGGAATAATCTCCCTTCTGACATTCCTTACATTCAATCATTCCATTCCATGCCTTCAAACTGCGTTAAAAAAAACTCACCTCTACAAACAATACCACAATAACTCTTCTGTCTTCTTCCATTTGACCCCCCCCCCCCCCCCCCCCCCCCCCCCCCCCCCCACCCACCCCACTCTCTCTCTCTCTCTCTGTGGAATAATTTACCATCACGGATTTTTTTTTAAATCAGATAACAAAACGTTTAAAAAAGAGAGCATTTAAACAGTACTTAATGGAAAAAATCTCAACAAACATTGATTAAGCATAGGTGCCCTATTTCTTTCATGTCTAACATGTTCGTTTTCGCTTATGTTCTCAATGTTTATGAATATGATGTGTCAAATATGTTATGTATACATGTATGCTCTGCATTTCTCTCTCTCTCTCTCTCTCTCTCTCTTCTCTCTCTCTCTCTCTCTCTCTCTCTCTCTCTCTCTCTCTCTCTCTCTGTCTGTCTGTCAGTGTCTCTCTGTCTCTGTCTATCTGTCTCTGTGTGTGTCTGTCTGTCTCTATCTGTCTGTCTGTCTGTCTCTGTCTCTGTCTCTGTCTCTCTCTCTCTCTCTCTCTCTCTCTCTCTCTCTCTCTCTCTCTCTCTCTCTCTCTCTCTCTCTCTCTTATATATATATATATATATATATATATATATATATATATTGAAATCCCCCTCCCTACTCCCGTAAAAAGGTCGAGGTTGAAATACTGAGGACATTTTACTCTTTTTATTGTCTGAATTCTCTCTGTCTGTCTGTCTGTCTGTCTGTCTGTCTGTCTGTCTGTCTGTCTGTCTTCCTTTCTCTCTCTCTCTCTCTCTCTCTCTCTCTCTCTCTCTTCTCTCTTCTCTTTCTCTCTCTATATTATATATATATATATATATAGAGAGAGAGAGAGAGAGAGAGAGAGAGAGAGAGAGAGAGAGAGAGAGAGAGAGAGACAGACAGACAGACAGACAGACAGACAGAGACAGACAGACAGACAGACAGACAGACAGACAGACAGAGAGAGACAGAGACAGAGAGAATTCAGACAACAAAAAGAGTAAAATGTCCTCAGTATTTCAACCTCGACCTTTTTACGGGAGTAGGGAGGGGGATTTCAATCGCTCTTAGATAAAAATACGCTACACTCCACGAGCTGTTGACAAAAACTCAGAAACAATACAGACAACTTCCCCTCCCCCACTCCTGTACCCTAGCTCTCCTTACTTTTTATCTGTGCTAGTTTCGCCTGACGGAACTTCCCGTGTTTGCCCCAGGAACAAATTAAATTTTGGGCATCCTGCTCGGGGTCAAATCAGACTAATGCAAGTTCGCGTCTTCCGAACCTTTATGCAATCTTTATGCACTTATGCAATCATTATGCAATTGTGAAAAATAAAGATTTATTTAATTTTGCTGAAGTGTCTGTAATGGAGTGGGGGTGGAGCGTAGAACAGGACAGGACACAGGCAGCGGAGTCTGTCGAAATGGAGACCACAGCAGACGAACGGCAGCAATCAGGTTTTATTCTACAGCAGCAGACAACTTTCTCAGCACCTGTCTATAAGCAGATTCGTACAACTAACTCACAACTAACACAATGTACAAAATATAACTGTCACTAAAACTTACATCAGAATAAAGAACACTCTCCCACGGTTAAAACGGTACATAACAATTACAATACAACGCTCTGTAAGAGAAGCAAGACACACTCAAAGACTAGTACTAAACAATCGGTGCGAACTTTCACCTGGGGGCGTTATCTTAGTCGCAGCAGCGCTGATAGTGATACCAAGTAGTCTATGAATACAACTTAGCTTCTACAGTACACAATGCTTAATAAGTTAATTTCAACCCAAAATAAACACTAAACATGAAGTCAGCTAAGCAAAATACTATACGACAAAGCATTGATCGACACAGAATTACTTTAATCGAGTCAAAACAACGATTCGCTACTATTCACTAGTAGGCCTACTAACAGAGAACGCGCCATGCAGACGACGGTATAAAAGAATGGACCCAGAGAGGCATCGGCTACTGATTAAGCTCGATCCTGGTCTAAATAAGATCTAAATAAACGTTCTAAGATGCCAAATTATATTACACATGGCTTAGTGCATAAAAAGGACTAGGTAAACAAAGAGTAGGTAAACAAACAAGCGGTCAAAATATTAAGGGAGTAAACAGATTTGAAAATGGCGCGCACCGGCGGCTATTGCCGGTCGGCTGTGAGAAGGTCATGTGGCGTTACGAACACGCAGCGCTTCAAAACAAAAGCGTCGTCTGCTCCGGTTCCCGGGTTACTAACAGTACAGTAATGAAATTGCATGGATCTGATAACCGGGGCGGGATTATTGTAAAAACGTACAAAGAGCACTTGCTCACATCTCAGATAAATCTTCTCCCACTCTCACTGGCCGCACCCCACTCCCCACATTCTTGGATCTCGTTCCCCGCCAGTACCTCTTCGGAGGCAGTTCGGCGTGAAACAAGTCGAACCAACCTCTTGTTGTTGTCGTTGTTGTGCTTGCTGTGTCTTCTCCTTCCTTCCAAATTGTGTGGCCTTCTATGCTTAAATATTCTACAGAATGAGTGATCAACTGCTGGTGAGATTGACAAAATAGAACAGATCTAGAGAAATGTACCTATACGACGACACACAAGGAACAATTAAACACAATCGCTTTCGACAAAAAGTCTTCATCAGGTGTATGAAGACAGACAGAAAATAATAAAAGAAGAAGGAAGTGTCTTTTTTCTATCTATCTTCTTACATCTGACGAAGGCTTTTTGTCGAAAGCGCTTGTGTTTAATCAGTGGTACATTGTGTGTCGTCGTATAGGTGAGTACATTTCCCTAGAGCTGTTCTATTAAAGATTCTGCTTCAAAATGTCTACATTATAATGTTAATATTTGCATGCAGAGGGAAAAGAATGACGTGAATATATATGAACTGGTTTCACTGTGTTATTGTCTCAGTTGGGCAACTTCTGGGCCCGAAGGGCTACCTCACCTACAATCAAGTTAAAACAAAATTCCATACTGTTCACACTGTGCGTTGTATGAGTGTATATTTGCTGTAATAAAGGATTTCTGAAAGAAACTTGGCATAGAATTGAAAGGAAGCTTTGTTGTTAGTGATGCTCCTGTGTGGAAATGTGTGTTAAAAAGAGTGCGAGTCTTGTTAAAATTAGTGATATACAAACATTTTTAGATTTACGGAATAAAGAGTTCAGTGCAAAGATGGATTGCAAGGAAATATTTAATATATATTTTTCAGACTCTCCCAATTTTTTTTTTTTGCTATACTGCTGATGAAACTATATTACACATATTCTGAGATTGTCCAAAAATACAAGACCATTGGCTTGGTGTACAGGACTGGATTCACTCTAATATTAGAGTTATAGTGTATGATATCATAATAATCATAATAATACATAAATTTTCTATAGCGCTATTCCCCGCTGAGCGAGCACGGCTGAACAACTGCTATATTCACATACATGACTAACATATCACAAAATATGTACTAATCACTTTACATTGACTAACATATCATATACAAGCAATCTCATAATTAATAAATTACACTAATATAAAACAAGTACTTGTAAAATGGCGCATAAAATAACTGTTATAAAACATAGAAACGTTACAATAATTTAAAACAGGTACATAATTACAAAGCTGTGTTCTAAGTAATTAGTATTATTACTACGCTACACACACACACACACACACACACACACACACACACACACACACACACACACACGCACCTCCCCCTCCCCCCTCTCTCTCTGCCCCTCTCTTTGTCTCACATGTACACATACTCTCTCTCTCCTCACCCACCATCTCTCCCGCTCCCTGCACTCTCTCTCACTCTCGCTCTCTTAACGACCGTGAAGCAACTAAAACACTCAGGAAGCACATTCATGCGGGGAGGGGGGGGGGGGGGGGGGGGGGGGGGGGGGGGGGGGGGCAGGCGGGGCTGAAGACTGCAGAATCCTACTGGCAGAAAGCTGTCGTGAACAAGTGAGTTTTGAGTCTGGATTTAAACAGCGGAAGGGTAGAAGAATTTCTGAGATGGATGGCAGAGAGTTCCAGACAGAAGGTGCAAGAAAGCTGAAGGAACGCTCTCCGAACGTTTTGGTGTTGCGCTTTGGGACTTTGAGGAGCTTCTCACACGATGAGCGAAGGTTTCGTGTTGGTTCATATGCACATAGAGTCTGAGAAAGATAACCTGGTAGAGAGCCGTCAAAAAGCGGTAGACAAAAGTGGCTATCTTGTACTGTGGTCGGAATTTAATCGGAAGCCAGTGTAGTTCTTGCAGGAGTGGTGTCACATGATCGTATTTGGACTTTCTAAGAACAAGTTTTGCAGCGTTGTTTTGGACTCTCTGTAAGCGTGAAATCTGCTTCAAGGGTAATCCTGCAAGGATGGAATTGCAGTAGTCAAGCGGGATGTTATGGCAGATGAAACGAGTTGGGCAGTTGCACTCTGAGTCAAGTATGGTCGGATTGAAGCTGTTCTTCTAAGTTCTAGGTATGCTGCACGGCATACACTACTGATGTGTTGTTGCACAGACAGTGTCTGATCGAGATGAACTCCTAGGTTCCTAACTGAAGATCTGAATGGTATGCGCTTGCCACCTATGTCTACGCTATCTCTGCCAACCGAACTAAGGCGGGAGGTAGATGCGACGGGAAGAACTTCGGTCTTTTCTGCATTTAGTTTGATCATACACTATAACAATTATTTTTTTGCAAGAGACCTCATCATACTTGCCAGTAGAAACAGTAGTAATATTGTTGGACCTGTTCAGTCTCTTATGGCAAAGTATCATATTTTTGCTGCACATGAACCTTGTATTTACACGCGTGCCAGGTGAGAGTTACCGTAGGCAACTCTGGTCTTTGTTGTTGTACTTGTGTTACGTATTTCGAGCGCTAATTAACTCCCTTGTGTGTTGGTTCTGTTGTTGTCATACTTTTCTGGGGCATTTTTGTATAATCTATAGTGTACAGTTTTACAGAAACTACTGATTTATAACATCAAAATAGTATTAAAAAATACACATACTAATACAAAAAAAAAAAAAAAATCATAAGTAAAGCCTAAATATGACTATCTATCAAAGAACATCATAAACACTATAGCTGGCCTGGAAAGGGCATGCGCAGCCGTTCCATAATTAATCTAAATCTAATATATTTACAAAAATAAACTGGATCGTCATAGAACCTAACATCAATTCACATGCTCCAACTAGGGATGTTTGTTTACATGGGAAGTGTCATGGCGAATAGAGCAGGGAGGGAGAGGATTATAGCCCGCGTGACGCGGCCCCTATCTACGCCGTGGTCCGGCCGGGCTGAGTGATACTGGACACACGCGCGCCGCCTAAGTAAAGGGGACGGAGGCTGCCGCGCGGCACTTCACTCAATCATTAGCGCTACGTTATCAGGCCTGTTCTTGAACAATTGACATCTGGAATAGCTTTAGAGGCCACAACACAACGCAGACACACCGCCTTGTGTCACATTCTTATCATGACTAGCGCAATCAAATAGAAAGAAAAATATATCTGAAGGATTAATACTATAAAAGAAGTAAAATATGCTTTTACAAATAAAAGATTACAAGAGAAATTATAACATGAAAATTATTCTAGATCTCATAGAAACACATTCAAATCATATTAACAAGATTAGCCCAACGTTTGGCCAGACGCGCATGTTCCTACCCACAATACATCTGATATGTAGGCGAGACCGAACACAAGCGCAAACGTCTTATCAACATACTAAAACTACAACCAATATCATTAACTACAAACCAAAATTTTGTAGTCCAACAACAATATACATATAATACATATCTTCAAGTCAGACTCAAAGACAATACCAAAAAACGGCCAAAACGATATGCTATCCGTTGCGTCATGAGCGAACCAAATCATAAAAAAGTATTGACAAACCACTATAAACCTAATAAAGTAAATGGAAATATAGCTCTTAACAATTCACAGCCAATACACTGCACAGTAAATAAACAACATCTTTCAACACACCTGCATGAAATTGTAGAAAAGTCGGTACTTGCGCACAGCCAAGCGAATATTAAAACTGAACTGCCTTGCTTGGTTGGCGTTGAAAAAGTGACCGAGTTTCTGTGCCCGAGCTCTGGTATCGACACGCATCACCCAGATTAATACTCTACTAAAAAATAGTACCCTCAACAAGTACACCGTACATAGTCATTACAACCATAATCTTTATACCAAAATACAACCTTTTCTTATACCTAACTAAATAAAAACATTAACTGTTTACTAAATACGCCTGACATTAAATTTAATAATAAAATACTAATATTACTACGCCAACCAAAAGGCAAAAGCGCGGGAAATATGTTGGATTATCAACTACTTTTGGACTGAATCGCATCACAAAGACTATCCTAGTTAGAGGGCTCAGTGTCAGCGCCACGTAACACTTACTTGGGAGCGCATCTGCTGGGGCTACAAGAGTCGGGGCAACCCGAAAATCCGGGAAAAGGGAGGACACTAATTAGCTTACCTACAAACATGAAATGTAGCTATGAGCGAACAGTTATCGGCACAAATTAGAAAAACAATAAAAAGATGAATCTTTTGAGTGGTTACACTAACATTGTGTCAAGTATGCTAGTGCCTGCCACAGGAATAAGCGATCATTTTCCAGTGGGCTGTACCCTGTCTGTCAGAACTGTGAAGCCTGTTCTGAATGTTGTTCTGTCTGTTGGGGTGGGAATATTTCAAAATTAGATAGAGGGAGGTTGGAAAAGATGGTAAAAAAAAAAAGCAGGTCATGTTGTGGGAAAGCCACTGGACAGTTTTAAGACTTTACACGAAAAGAGACTGTACAGAAAACTAATGCAAATATTAAACGACCCTACACACCCAATGAGACACTACTTTGACAGCAGACGTAGCAACAGGAGTGGAAGATTTTTACTTCCGAGAACAAATACAAACCGTTATAAAACCTCGTTTTTACCCTCGGCTCTGTCAGTTTTTAATGAAAATTATACCAGTCATTAACTGAGTGTGCGCATGCGTCAAGACGTCTGTTGAGGATGATAGCTTTCTAAGGGAGGGTTGTGGATGTGTGAACCTAATGATTTTTATTTAATTTGAGAGTTTTACGTTTTGGTTTGACAGAGAAAGCATTATTCCAGGAAATTTTGGGTTTGCTATTAGTGTATGCAGATTGAGAGAAAGCGGGCGTATGTCTAAGAGTGTGTATGTGCGTGTGTTTAATGACTTAGAATTACTGTGATATGTTCTTCGTTGTGCGATCGAACGACAGCTTTAATTTCCCGCAGGGATGAATAAAGTATATTGTTATTGTTAATGTCCACTCCTCAATTGTTTACCAATGCTTCACACAACCTAAACTACAATCCTTGTAAAGTTTTCGAGTTCGAGTTCTCTCTCTCTCTCTCTCTCTCTCTCTCTCTCTCTCTCTCTCTCTCTCTCTCTCTCCTCTCTCTCTCTCTCTCAAGGTTTGTTCATGTACAGGGTCCTTAGCAATGAGGCCCCAGAGTACATATCTAACATATCTAACCTGTACAGACACACTCCCTCACGCTATTCTAATTCTAGGAACTATCACCTTAGTAGGATAGACATATTCAAAACAAGTATATCCTTCTCTGGTGCTTATCTATGGAACAACCTACCTCTGACAGTCAGATCTTGTCAGTCACTCAGCTCCTTCAAGCGTAACTTCGTGCACACCTTGAAGTAGTTACATAGGATGGACTGTGACATAATACTCCGCCCAATCCTTCCGACTGCTTGTGATAGTGCCCCCCCCCCCCCCCCCCCCCCCCCCCCTCTTACTGTTCTTTATAAGATAAGCATTGACTGTTTATTTTTATTTTTTTCTGATGTTGAATTGATCTACTGCCTTATTTACAGGTTGTATGCTCATAATGTATTTAACTGAGTGATTGATGTATGCATGTGTACATCTGGCGCTGTGGACACGCTATGTTTTGTGTGGAAATTCTCATGTATCAAATTTCACTCACTCATTCATGCCTGTATGTATATCAATGCCTGTAATTTTATATTTACTCATCAGTAGCTTCGCAAGGACTAGTTGTTAGACGGTTTGACAGAACCTAAACTACAATCCTTGTAAAATAAAGTTTTAGAGCTCGAGTTCCAGTTC
Source organism: Alviniconcha marisindica (assembly GCA_018857735.1). NCBI lineage: Eukaryota > Metazoa > Mollusca > Gastropoda > Provannidae > Alviniconcha > Alviniconcha marisindica. The sequence goes on along the minus strand of JABMCL010002566.1, from coordinate 52,665 downwards.
TCTGTCTCTCTCAGACAGAAGAGAGAGACTGAGGTTTTCGAGTGATTGCCATTGCAATGACTGGTCATTTGAGACCTATTTTATACCCATACAACTCCACCCAGTCCTTCCGACTGCCTTCCGACCCACCCCCTCCCCCCGTTTTTTTATTTTATTTTTTCCTCCCTCGCTCTCCTTCTCCCTACTGTTCTTTATAAGATAAGTATTGACTGCTTCTGTTTTCTTTTCCGATACTAGTCATATGAACTGATCAGATGTTCTGCTGCTTCATTTGCTCATAATATACTCACCGCATACTCATAATATGTAACTGAATGATGTATGGCATGTGTTTATCTGGCGCTGTGAGCACGCTATGTTTTGTGTGGAAATTCTCATGTATAACGTTTCACTCACTCATTCATGCCTATATGTATATAAATAATGCCTGTAATTTGATATCTATTCATCAGTAGCTTAGCAAGGACTAGCTGTTAGACAGGTTTTTGACTGAACCTAAACTACAATCCTTGTAAAATAAAGTTTTCGAGTTCGAGTTCGAGTTCTCTCTCTCTCCAAACACACACACAACACACACACACACACACAACACACAACACAATCACTACACACACACACAACACACAATTGTGCGGGTGTGTGTGTGTGTGTGTGTGTGTGTGTGTGTGTGTGTGTGTGTGTGTGTGGTGTGTGTGTGGTGCGCGCTGCGCGCGGTGTGTGTGTGTGTGTGTGTGGTGTGTGTGTGTGTGTGTGTGTGTGTGTGTGTGTGTGTGTGTGTGTGTGTGTGTGTGTGTGTGTGTGTGTGTGTGTGTGAGCAGGGGACAACACTTAAAAATAAAAGAGCAACAATAACAACAATACTACTACAGTGCAATAAAAATCCAAATGTTATTTTGCGTTACACACTAAAGCCTAAACATCCAGCCCCACGTACGGACATAGCACATAACAATACTTCCTAATACGCTGTAAACAACGGGCTAAGACATGGACTTGACCACACGATTAAGAAGTGTGACCGCATTACAATCATACGTTTCTAATACATACAACGCAAACAATCATTATTATTTTTAAGTACCAGAGTGTAATAATACAGGGTACAGTCACACTATATAAGACAAGAGTTTGTGTGTGTGTGTGTGTGTGTGTGTGTGTGTGTGTGTGTGTGTGTGTGTGTGCGTGCGTGCGTGCGTGCGTGCGTGCGTGCGTGCGTGTATGTGTGTGTGTGTGTGACATACGTACAGTGCCAACGGGGCAATGTAGTAACGATGACAGGTTTATATATTTATTTCAGTACTACAGCCCTACAAATGAGAAACCTTACACGACGCAGCAACAGATCACAAATGCTGTGCCCGTACTACAAATAGTTGATCACTACTTGCTACTGCTGAAGTCGTTTACTGAATGCTGAAGAATGTAAGGATTTATGCTGGATCTTCATCAGATTCAGAATTTCGACTATTTTGGTGAGCTTGCAGTATGTGCAGTACTGTATTACCTGAATCGTAAATTATCATTTTGTGTGAGACTTTCCTATAATGCATATCTATTGTTACGCACATGTATTTAAATAAGCGCGTTGAGCTCGCTTTCAGGGGAAATGGCGCTAGAGAAAATGTATGTATTATTATGATTACCACTTCTCCTATTGATCCTCATGCAGTATTACGCCATTCATTAATTTGTCATGGTACTGGGATAATGGGATCAGCGTGCAGAGAATATGAAGGTGAGCAAACATTCAGTGCATTCAACTAGCTGTGATAGTATTATTAACTACCATTACAGTTCTGGAAGCATCTTTACCCCCTTCTTTTGTGCCTGTCGATCAACGTCATCCTGACGGTCGGCCCCCGACGAAGAGCAGTTAATCCAAAGAAAGGTTCGCCAATGCTGGATGGTCAAATGAGCTACCGCGAAAAGGCGATGTCCGTTTGGCGATGTCCGATGTGCCTACAACGCTTAATTCGGAAACGGACAGTCTAGAACAACATATCCGCTCTCAGACGTACTATGACAGAAGGGCATGTGGCATGTAGACCCACTGTTCGTGTAAGAGACTGACAGGGGAATATATTCTGTTGAAGGGCTGTGGCTATGGACTAGAGATTATCTGACCGCCATGCTTCGTTAAGTCTCTTTGTCTGACCACCATGCTTCGTTAGGTCTCTTAGTCCGATCACCATGCTTTGTTAGGTCTCTCTGTCTGACAAGCATGCTTTGTTAGGTCTCTTTGTCTGACCACCACGCTTTGTTAGGTCTGTTTTCCGACCACCATGCTTTGTTAGGTCTCTTTGTCCGACCACCATGTTTCGTTGGGTCTCTCTGTCCGACCACCATGCTTTGTTGGGTCTCTTTGTCTGATTATCAAGCTTTATTAGGTCTCTTTGTCCGACCACCATGCTTTGTTAGGTCTCTTTGATTATCATGCTTTATTAGGTCTCTTTGTCCGACCACCATGCTTTGTTAAGTCTCTTTGTCTGATTATCATGCTTTATTAGGTCTCTTTGTCCGACCACCATGCTTTATTAGGTCCGTTTGTCTCAGCATTGCCCTCATCACACTGCCTTTAGAGCCGGCTGTTGGGTAAACTCATGCTAACAAAGCATGCACATTTCAAACTATGACGTATCAATGTGTGGACGGAAAAGTCGATCTGACTTCATTATCACAGAGAAAATATGGATCAATCTGTTAAAGTGAAAAAAGTACATGCGTGGTGTTCACTGCATACACAGTACTCGTAATCGTGACTGAGTGAGGATTACTTATTTACAGCTCACTGGATTTGACTGAATTGCAGCTAACACCTCCATTTTGCCACTTCGCTCCATCTGCAGGAGTCCCACTACATGCAACAGCACACACACACACACACACACACACACACACTATAGGCTATCATGCACGGTCCTTTCTGTAGATGGGTCTTCGTGTCGTTGTCCTTCTCCGATACACGATGCCGGTCAGTGTAGAAGCTGTGTAGAGGGCACTCTGCAAGTCTTAGACAACGACGTTTGTCTCATTCACGTCCGTCTGAAAACAAGTTAGAAACATTTGCAAAAAGCACATCAGTGTATGTGTGTGTGTGTGTGTGTGTGTGTGTGTGTGTGTGTGTGCGCGCGCGCGTGTAGGCTAGTGGTGTGATACTTTATTATTCGAAACGGGCTAAAATTCCCAACGTTGGAGAAAGAATGTCTACAGAATTTAGCCCGGAAAGCCGGTGTCGTCCCGCTGCCGTATTGTCACTCAGAACCGGGCGCTGTCAGAACCGGGCATTGAAGGAACTACATGGCTACTCTCGGAACCGGGTACTGTCAGAACCGGGCATTGTTGGAACTGGGCACTGTCGGAACTACATGGGTACTGTAAGGAACTACATGGGTACTGTGGGAACTACATGGGAACTGTAGGAACTACATGGGTACTGTGGGAACTACATGGGTACTGTAGGAACTACAAGGGCACTGTCAGAACTACATGGGTACTGTAGGAACTACATGGGTACTGTGGGAACTGGGCACTGTAGAAACTACATGGGTTCTGTGGGAACTACATGGGTACTGTAGGAACTACAAGGGCACTGTAGGAACTACATGGCAACGGTCGTAACTACATGGGTACTGTGGGAACTACATGGGCACTGTAGGAACTACAAGGGCACTGTAGGAACTACATGGTCACTGTCGTAACTACATGGGTACTGTGGGAACTACATGGGTACTGTGGGTACTGTGGGAACTACATGGGTACTGTGGGAACTACATGGGTACTGTAGAAACTACAAGGGCACTGTAGGGACTACATGGGTACTGTGGAAACTGGGCACTGTCAGAACTGGGCACTGTCAGAACCTGGCATTGTCGGAACTGGGCACTGTAGGAACTACATGGGTACTGTAGGAACTGGGCACTGTAGGAACTACATGGGTACTGTAGGAACTGGGCACTGTAGGAACTACATGGGTACTGTGGGAACTACATAGGCACTGTCAGAACCGGGCATTGTCAGAACTGGTTACTGTAGGAACTACATGGGTACTGTAGGAACTACATGGGCACTGTAGGAACTATATGGGTACTGTAGGAACTGGGCACTGTGGGAACTAGGCAATGTAGGAACTACATGGGCAATGTCGGAACTACATGTGTACTGTAGGAACTACATGGGTATTGTAGGACCTACATGGGCACTGTCAGAACTACATGGGTATTGTAGGAACTACATGGGCACTGTCAGAACTACATGGGTATTGTAGGAACTACATGGGCACTGTCAGAACTACATGGGTACTGCAGGAACTACACTGGTACTGTCGGAACTGGGCACTGTAGGAACCGCATGGGCACTGTCGTAACTACATGGGTACTGTTGGAACTACATATGCACTGTAGGAACTACATGGGTACTGTAGGGACTACATGGGTATTGTAGGAACTACATGGGCACTGTAGGAACTACATGGGTATTGTAGGAACTACATGGGCACTGTCGTAACTACATGGGTACTGTCGGAACTACATGGGTACTGTAGGAACTACATGGGTATTGCAGGAACTACATGGGCACTGTCAGAACTGGGCTCTGGCAGAACCGACCTGTCAGATTTGGGCGCTGTCACAGCCCATCAGCGTGAAACCGTCGGGGGTGGGGAACGGAGGCGGGGGGAGGGGAGGGGGAGTCAGTCAGAGAGAGATAGCTGAGACAATCAGGCAGAAAGAGGGTGGACAGATGAATTGACTGACAAGAGAGAGGGTTGGACGGGCGAGCGGGGTGCCAGGCACTATATATAGGCAGAACACACATACACACACATAGTTCAGGAGCTGTGTGAAAGTCGAGGTGGCCGTCCTGGGCTGTCCGTCCTAACGAGCCTTCTGGTTTCCGTGGACGTAAAGCTATATTGAACCATGCTTCGGCATTGGTCTCAGCTTGTCCCTAATATGTCAACTGACATCTGAGGACATTAAGCAACACTACCTACCTACAACACACACACACACACACACACACACACACACGCACACAAAGCGTTTGCAAACAGTTTTATGAGACTGAAGTGTCTGGAGGGGACTGATGATTGGTTGTGGGGCTTAACATCCACATGCAGAGACCACATACGGTCTATTACTAGTATTAGGGCGGGGCTTGAAGTGGGCAAAGGACTGTGACACGTACGTCATACCATTGGCTCTCTTTCTTCGCCCTCGTGTGTGCTGCTGTCGCTTCGTCCATTTCGTTCCGGGGATGTGCTGTCCGTTCTTCTACATTTCCTCCGCACTATCTTTGATGCAATGTAGGCTACGACAAATACCAGTATAAAAACGTTAAGTCACCACAGATAAAATATATTATGTTACAGGCAAGCAGGTGTATGTTTGCTTGAATAACTCTAAGCGCTGTTCATAGGCTACATCTACACGCTTTAAGATGTGTTTAGCCGAGATGCAAACATCTTTTCGGCGAGAAACATACGTCTACTACTAACAGGCATTGCATTGCTTGCGTGTCTACGACCCTTCCGCTTCTGACGCTATGAGTACCGTAGTGCTGATCAGCACCAAATTAGCGTTGCAACAGCAGTTTTCTGGACATCTCGCTTGTAATTCGACCTGTAGCTATTGGGCGGTTCAGGCGGGGTTGTTAACTCCTTTCACTTTTGCCCGGCATCGCTTAAGTCCCTTTTACTTCCGGTGCATACTTTCTTCGCGATGGAAGGCGGTGACAGTGAATTTGCGAATTTTACACTGCCAATTTTAAAGACATTTTTGGAAGCCCGTAGTCAGAATGTGTCTGGCAATAAGCAATAACTTGTTGCTCGTGCTATAGGATGCCCCAAAACGAACTCGCGATCTTCTGGTCAGCCCCAAAACGACACAAAGACACTTTTTTTTCCACCCTCCATCCCTTTTCCCCGGTAATTTTTGCAACTGCAACAGCGGTGGCGTTTGTATTGCTTTGCAATTCTAGGTTCAACTTCAATTGTTATACACAGAGTGAAGCAACGGCTACTCAGAAATCGGCCCGGAAGTGACGCTGCGACCTCTCGCGACTTCTTGTGCGAAAGATTACTCAAAGGGCATTCATTCGTGCAAACCAGCTTCACTGAACCGCCCAACAGTAAATACTGCCCAAGACAGTCTTAGCAACGTCAGTTACAGATCACCACACCGCGTGGGCAACGTATAAATTTGTGACACTTCACAGGACTTCCATGTTTCTCAATGTTACCGTATTCGGATGTTTGCTTTCATTTGACTGTTTCTCTCTCTTAATTGTTACAATTGTTTAAATATTTTCAGCTGATATGTCAGAATAGTCTCTTGTTTGACTATCATTCACATTAAAGTTTAATCAATTTCCCCCTCTCTGTTTCTATGTTTCGTAATGGTATCGTATATCAAAATCAGATTGTCCTAACTCTTTATCATTGGATATTAAAGTTTATTTGGTCTTTCACGCCCACCGCCTCTCTCTCTCTCTCTGTCTCTGTCTGTCTGTCTGTCTGTTTCACTCTCTCTCTCTTTCTCTCTCGCTGTCTGTCTCTGTCTCTCTTTCTCCCTCTGTCTCTCTCTCCCACTGTCTCTCTCTCTCCCTCTGTCTCTCTCTCCCACTGTCTCTCTCTCCAGTACAAATAATCCTCCACTCAAAAACGTTGTCATATTCTCGCACTCACAGGTTAGTATTGGATTGGTTTAGTTAGCATATGTGATTCTAATTAAAGTGGTATGCCCGACATGCCTTCACTGTGTTGGCTGCCCTTTCGTATGCTTGTTCAGGGGCCTTCGCCCATCTCACATCCAGTGGGACTGCTGCCATGGAAATTTATATTGCTGTCCTTGTATCTGAACGGTCTGATGAACAGGTAATTTCATTATTTTACAACAATAGCACACATACTGGGAGGCACAGGCTCTGTGCCTAACTGATTTTCGATAACACACACACACACACACACACACACACACACACACACACACACACACACACACACACACACACACACACACACACACAATAACAACAACAACAAAAACAAACAAAAAACGCTCACAAAGTAACAACAACAACAACAAAAACAAATTAACAACACCAAAAACCAAAAACGAAAGGAAAGCGGAGTACAGATGGAGGTAAAGAATACACAGTACTACTAGGCATCGATCAAGGGCAAATTGTCAGAATGGTGCTCACCGGCAGTTATGAAGACGAAAATCAATCCAATTGAGAAGCTCAACCCCGCGATGGCGATCTTTACTCCCATCGTGAGGCTGCCACTGTCACTCCTCACTTCTTCCTCCCCGACACCTTGCTCACAAATACCCGAGAAATGATCAGAGAATGCAACACACAGAGACACAGACAGACAGACAGACCACACACACACACACACACACACACACACACACACACACACACACACACACACACACACACACACACACACACACACACATGCATGCACGCACGCACGTACGTACGCACACACTGACCATCAAAGATCGATTAAGATATGTCCGTGGTTAAACTCAACGTAAAGCAAAACGTAGCCAAGAAACAACTAGCAGTGAATCACCAGAGGTCACGTGACCAAAAAGCTCTCAACGTCTTCTCTCTCTCTCTCTCTCTCTCTCTCTCTCTCTCTCTCTCTCTCTCTCTGCCCTCCCCCCTCTCCCTGGCTTTTAGGTCCAAATGAACCTAACGCTACTATCTTTGAGTATTAAAGTTTTCGAGGTCAAGTTCTCTCTCTGTCTGTCTGTCTCTTTATCCCCCGTTTCTCTCAATCTCCAATCTTGGGTTAGGCTAGAATAAACCTGTGCATGCTTCGTCCGCTGCCATTGATTCTGCATTTCCAAATTCTCTTCAATAAATAAGTGAATTACTTATTGTTAGATGAACGTTGCCCTGATATAACCGTACTGGTTGACTGGGCGTAAAACACTAAGACACTTACTGTTAGGTGAACAATGAGTCAGCCTGTTAAATACATGTTATTCGATGATCGTCTGATGACTACCAGTACGATTTGATAACATGAATATAAACAACATCAGCAGGAAAATCGGGCAATATCACATATAAAGTAAGTCACAGAAATAGCTAGACCTGGCTTCAACAGTGATGTGGCTACTATCGAACAATAAATAATAAAAAATAGAAGAAAAATCAAACAAAACTATAAAACAAAAAACAAACAACAACAACAAAACCAAGAAGAAGAAAGTGTCATTTAGTTCGTGAACAAGAGTAGGCTAGCTCACCACTAAACAGAGAGAGAGAGAGAGAGAGAGACAGACAGACAGACAGACAGACAGACAGACAGACAGACAGGCAGGCAGCAGACAGACAGACAGACACAGACAGAGAGATAGAGACAGAGACAGACAGACAGACAGAGACAAAGAGACAGAGACAGACAGACAGACAGACAGCTTAAAGAGGAAAAAAAGATTTTACTTTTGACTGTGAGGTTGCAAGCCTGTACCGGTCGGCCGTGGGAATTAGGAACAACGGAACAGGCACAGGGTCCGGTAGTCTCTTCCGTAGCAACGGGTATCTCCAGCGTCAAACGGTCGGTGACGTTGTGATTGAAGCTGAAGTCGTCCTTCACCTGGCACACGGGCCTGGTCCCTGACTCGGGCCAGCTGCACGAAAGAACGGTTGTTCCTGTGGACAAAGCAACAGTTACAGGATTTAGCAAAGATGTTTGGGATAGTTGATTCTGTTGTCTTTTTGCGAAGGATATGCTCTTGATAATTGATTTTTGTGCGCTTCTGCGGAGAATATGTCTTGGATAGTTGATTGTTTTCGTGTTTTTCAAAAGAGATGTTTTGTATACTAAATTCCCCTTGTGACTGCGACAGTGTTGACGCCATTTCTATTCTTTTTCTGTTTTGCGAAAGATATATGTTTCGGATAGTCGATTCCTTTTGCGTTTGCGAAAAATATATGTTTTGGATACTTGATTCTTATTGTGTTTTGCTAAAGATGTAAGTTTTGGATAGTTGATTCTTTTAAATTTTGTTTTGCTAATAATGTTTTGGATAGTTGACCATTTTTGTATATTGCGAAAGATATGGTTTACGAAAGATTTTTTGGGGGTAGATGATTATTATTGTGTTTTGCGAAATATAACTTTTGCAGAATTACCTGTTTTTGTGGTGTGCGAAAGATACGTTTCCCATTATTCACTTTTCTTGAGTTTTGCATAACCTGCTTCGTTCTTCTTATCGAAGAATGCGATATGCGTTTTGTGTGAGAAAGCAAGCGATATACGGGTCGGTGCTGTTACCAAAACGGCACAAAGCTAGTTGTGTGCAGTTGGTATGTTTGAAGTTTGTGCACAAATGGCGACAAATTGAATATTTACTATCTAAATAATATTTGTACAGTGTAAATGATACATATGAATTATGTTCCGATATGTATTTGCAATTTGTCTGATTGTACACATAATTATACCACCGTGTTTGTGATAAGCACGTTCCAGCACTGCATATACACGCACCGATGTCATCCCTTGAAGCATTGAGGGGGTACCGGACAACGCTGAAGGCATGTCTGCTGACACTGATGTCCTCATTGAAGTTGCAGGTCACTGACGTTCTTGTTCCAGCTGTGCAGAGGCCAGCTTCGCACGTGATAGGTGTGTCAGACGTTGCAGCAGCAACCGTGGTTGTGACCCAGATCAGTAGCAGCGGCAGTATCGCATGAGCCATCTAAAGAAACATTCACGAGGCAGACCGAGAATGAACTTACGGGTCATTGATCTCCGCTCAGAAACCGAATTTGCCTTGGATCTGGGTCCTCTTTTTCTTTTTTTCTTTTTTCTTTTTTAAGGACCCTTATGTTTTTATAATCTCTGTAAAGTGTTGATGACGTAAGGAAGAGTTCTAAAAAAGAAAAAGAAAAGAAAAGTGCACGAAAAAAGGTGCGGTCATTGCGTTTTACCCCAATCTATTTTTAACTCATAAAGATTGATAATATTTTGCTTAAATTAGACAGATGGTGAAAAAAAATACTGCAACAGACAAACCGTGACCAAAACCAAACCTACGAAGGCTAGTTCCTTTAATTAAGCTATGTTTTAGTACAGAAACAACTCATTATCATATTTGTTAGAAACGATTAACTGCAGCTGTGACAGGACCTTTGATTTGGCCCTTGTAAAAACGAAGACAGTATACAAGGAGTCCAATGCAGACAGACAGACATATTGGGAAAGAAAGAGAGAGAGGGGGGATAAAATAGTACTTTATAATACTTATAATACTACAAGGATAAAGATTTAAGCACATGTCGGCTTTTTTACCAGTCTGTCCCTGATGACAAACTCAGCAACACTCAATACGTCAAACAAAGAATACAAATAATTGCGGCAACCTAAAATATATCCGAAGAACAAAACAAAAAAACTGTTACTGTCTAAAACTTCGCAACATACAAACTCAGCAAAGTAAGACAGATGCAAATCTCAATTTTCAGGAGAAGATAATACTTTATCACACAAGGATAAAGATTTATGCACAAGTCTGCTTTTTCGCTCAAACAAGAATACAAATACTTGCAGCAAACTAAAATACATCTTAAGAAAAAAGAAAAGAAAAAGTATTACTGTCTAAAATTTCGCAACATACAAACTCAACAAACTCAGCAATGTAAGACAGATGCAAATCTGAATTTTCAGGAGAGAGAGAGAGAGAGAGAGAGAGAGAGAGAGAGAGAGAGAGAGAGAGAGAGAGAGAGAGAGAGAGAGAACTCGAAAACTTTATTTTACAAAGATTGTAGTTTAGGTTCAGTCAAAATCCTAACAACTAGTCCTTGCTAAGCAGCTACTAATGAGTAAACATAAAATTACTGGGCATCATTTATATGCATATAGGCATTAATCAGTGAAATTTTACACATGAGAGAGACAGAGACAGACAGATAGAGAGAGACAGAGACAGAAACAGAGAGACAGACAGACAAAGAAAGACGGAGAGAGGCAGAGGGAGAAAAATAGAGAGAGAGAGGGGGGGGGGGGTACGGAAGTTCTATTCATTTAGGCCATTGCCCCTCATGAAGGGTGAAGCTGGATGACCTACCACCTCACATTACATACTATAATTATGCACATAATATAAACAAGAAAACCAACATACTAACGACAATGTGCTTGAACTAGGTACTGAAAAATGACAGTGTGTTTGAATTATGAACTTACTACGCAACCTAAAAGCTTTCCATAAATACACTGACAGACTTCTCACGATACTTTCATTGGTGGATGCTGGCAGCAGGCATAATCGAAAAAGTCTTGAAAATTCGTAGAATTTGGCGGAATGAATTGACATCTTATGCGAGAAATGACGAGAACGCGCACGGAGAGAGATAAGATAAGATAAGATAATACTTTATTACACAGGGATAAAGATTTAAGCACGTGTCGGCTTTTTTACAAATCTGTCCCTGATGACAAACACAGCAACACTCAATACATCAAACAAGAATTCCATTAAATACGCTAGAGAAAAACGACTTAAAAACAAAACAAAACTAATTTCTGTCTAAAACATCACATCATACGAACAGAGCAATAATAAGGCAAAGTAAGACCAATTCAAAACAATTTTTTAGAGAGAGAGAGAGAGAGAGAGAGAGAGAGAGAGAGAGAGAGAGAGAGAGAGAGAGAGAGAGAGAGAGAGAGAGAATTACAAAAACATATTAACGAATAATGGAAAGCGACAGAATAGTGGCTATCTCACTATCTACGTATAAAACAAGATCACATCTAACAGGATTGGAAGCTAAGCAATGGCGCATTATACACACCTAACCAAAATCAAAGCACATCACACATACCAACAATCATATATATGCAAACATTAAATAATAATTTAAAAAAAAAAAAATTTCATGAAAATACAAATAAACAAAAATCTAAAACTTTACAAGAAGAGCAAGGAAGGGAAAACAATAAAAACATTCTATACATTTTGTGTCAAGCTGTCTGACAAGCGAGAAAGAAAAGAAAAGAAAAGAAAGAACAAGAAGTATTCAAGGTGGCTTAGCGAGTGCCTGAAATACTTTCCTTTTGAACGTTTTTAATTCCATGGGGTATCTGAGATGATGAGCTAAACTATTCCACGCTATGGAGCCTGAAAAGGAGAAACTCGTTTTAAAGATATCAATCCTTGTTTTGGGCAAAAGCTGTTTATTCCCATGAACATGAAGACGTTCAGATGGAATCATGAGATCTTTCAGATACTGCGGGGCTTTGCCGTGAACAACCTTTTGCATTAGAACACATTTGTTGAGCAATAATTGTTTGTCTAAAGGGAGTAGTTTGAGAGCACAACACTTTTGTTTGTAGTCTAAATTCGGAATTGGCATCAAAAATTTTACGGCACGTTTGTGGAGAGAATACAGCTGCTTCATGTGCACATAGGCACATCCATCCCATGCATTTGAAACATAGTTCATATGTGACATAATGTGTGCAAAGAAGAAGGCTAATTTGGATTTTTGGCTGACAATTTGGCTCAGTTTCGAAAGAAGAAAAATATTTCTAGAAACGGTTCTGCAAATGTTGTTAATATGCGTTTGCCACTTTAGCTGTTCATCTACAGTTACTCCAAGCAGGCGATGTTTTGAAACTTGTTCTATTGGCGTGGTCTCGAACTTTAGATTTAAAGGGAGCTGTTTTTTCTGGTGTTTTTGTCTCGTCGCCATCAACATGCATTTTGAGAGAGAGAGAGAGAGAGAGAGGTGAAGAGAGAGAGAGAGAGAGAGGAGAGAGAGAGAGAGAGAGAGAGAGAGGAGAGGAGAGGAGAGTAGTGTAGTGTGTGTGTGTGTTGTGTGTGTGTGTGTGTGTGAGGGGAGAGAGAGGAGAGAGAGAGAGAAGAGAGAGAGAGAGAGAGAGAGAGAGAGAGAGAGAGAGAGAGAGAGAGAGAGAGAGAGACGTGTGTGTGTGTGTGTGTGGTGTGTGTGTGTTGTGTGTGTGAGGACTAGAAGAGGAGGAGTGAGAGAGAGAGAGAGAGAGAGAGAGAGAGAGAGAGAGAGAGATGGGTGGATGAGGAGGGGAAGAGAGAGAGAGAGAGAGAGAGAGGAAGAGAGAGAGAGAGAGAGAGAGAGAGAGACGTGTGTGTGTGTGGGGGGGGGGGGGGCACAGAGAGAGAGAGAACGTGTGTGTGTGTGTGTGTGGGGGGGGGGGTGAAGAGAGGGAGAGAGGCACACAGAGAGGCACAGACAGACAGACAGGCAGGCAAACAGGCAGAGAGAGAGAGAGAGAGAGAGAGAGAGAGAGAGAGAGAGAGAGAGAGAGAGAGAGAGAGAGAGGAGAGAGAGAGGAGAGAGTGTGTGTGAGTGTATGTGTGTGAGTGCGTGTGTGTGTGTGCGTAAGTGAGTTGTGTGTGTGTGTGTGTGTGTGTGTGTGTGTGTGGTGTGTGTGTGTGTGTGTGTGTGTGGCTGAGGGTGTGCATGTGTCTGTGTGTGCGTGCGTGTGGATGCATGTATGCGTGTGTGCGCGTGTATGTATATGTACGTGCGTGCGTGCGTGTATGTGTGTAAGTGCGTGTGTGTGTGTGTGTGTGTGTGTGTGTGTGTGTGTGTGTGTGTGTGTGTCGTGTGTGTGTGTGTGTGTGTGTCAAACGAAAGAAAAGCATTCACGTAAAACACCCGCAGGGTCAAACGAAAGTAAAACATTCACGTTAAACACCCACAGGGTCAAATGAAAGTAAAACATTCACGTAAAACACCCGCAGGGTCAAATGAAAGTAAAACATTCACTTAAAACACCCACAGGGTCAAATGAAAGTAAACATTCACGTAAAACACCCAGGTCAAGAAAGTAAACATTCACGTAAAACACCCACAGGGTCAAACGAAAGTAAAACATTCACGTAAACACCCACAGGTCAAACGAAATAAACTTTCCCACAGGGTCAAACGAAAGTAAAACATTGACGTAAAACACCCACAGGGTCAAATGAAAGTAAAGCATTCACGTAAAACACCCCAGGGTCAAACGAAAGTAAAACATTCACGTAAAACACCCCAGGGTCAAACGAAAGTAAAACATTCACGTAAAACACCCACAGGGTCAAACGAAAGTAAAACATTCACGTAAAACACCCACAGGGTCAAACGAAAGTAAAACATTGACGTAAAACACCCACAGGGTCAAACGAAAGTAAAACATTCACGTAAAACACCCACAGGGTCAAACGAAAGTAAAACATTGACGTAAAACACCCACAGGGTCAAACGAAAGTAAAACATTGACGTAAAACACCCACAGAGTCAAATGAAAGTAAAGCATTCACGTAAATCACCCGCAGGGTCAAATGAAAGTAAAACATTCACGTAAAACACCCGCAGGGTCAAACGAAAGTAAAACATTCACGTAAAACACCCACAGGGTCAAACGAAAGTAAAACATTGACGTAAAACACCCACAGGGTCAAACGAAAGTAAAACATTGACGTAAAACACCCACAGAGTCAAATGAAAGTAAAGCATTCACGTAAATCACCCGCAGGGTCAAATGAAAGTAAAACATTCACGTAAAACACCCGCAGGGTCAAACGAAAGTAAAACATTCACGTAAAACACCCACAGGGTCAAACGAAAGTAAAACATCCACAGGGTCAAACGAAAGTAAAACATTGACGTAAAACACACACAGGGTCAAACGAAAGTAAAACATTCACGTAAAACACCCACAGGGTCAAACGAAAGTAAAACATTCACGTATAACATTGTCAAATAAAAGTAATGCATTCACGTATACACACTGGGTCATAAACAATTCAAACAACGGCAGAGAAAAACTAAGACACAATATAATGCTCATGTTGAAAGCTTTTGACATGTTTCTCCATTCCTTTTATGTAAATCTGTGATCACTACCCAACGGAAACTTGAGCTGAATTCGGTATCTAACTGAAAACAATATTGAAATCTGTGGTAAAAACGGAAAGACATCTGCAGTACACATGGATATTTCAGATGTACATCATCAAGCACATTTTTTATATTTAATTGCTTGAGAACATTTCGTTTTTCACATATTAAAACAGACATCTGAAAATGGAACATTAGACGATGTCGACGCGTTTGGCCGAAATAACTGCAATGGAAATGGTTTCTTTTCAAAAGAGCTGCCAATCTGTAGAATCATGTGATGATCTTCTCATAGACTACATTGTGAAGTAAGGCTTATTTCTCACAGCTGATATGCACGTTAACTCACCTTATAGCTTTTCAAAATGGTGAACTGAAACCCCTTATATCGGTGTATGCATGCCAGGAGGGAAACCCTGTGCGGTTTCCGTGGCGTCGTCTTCTGGCTGGTATTGAATGACTATATAATAGGTAATGACTACATCGTCTCGTAAGCATGACACGTCGTCTCATAAACGTAACAAATACCCAGGGCCCGATCAGGTGCACTTCCTGGGTGGGTGCCAGAATTTGTGTTTGAAAGATCCTATGCTTGGTCCCGTTTCATTGTGTCAGCATAAACAGCAACCGACGCAGTGTAATGGGTAATAGAAAAGTGTCGTCTCCACTCACTGGCAATGGGTAAGCGGCAATCTTTTGTTCTTATGTTGGTATATATGTCTGTATTGGGGGTGAGGGAAGGCGGCCCGGTGTGGGGGGGGGGGGGGGGGGACAAAATGAGTGCTTTTTTCCAGTTATGGTGCAAGTTCATGTGTTCATTAAGCCACGTGAATACACCAACGAAAGATGGGGAGGGAGAGGGGGGCGTAACAATTTAACTTTGTGTTCAAATTGACTGTACACCTCACTTTATTAGCTTTGTTTGCAGAGACCATTTGACATAATACTACTTTTTTTTCACTCAGAAAAATGCCCAAACTACTGGAACGATGGCCGACAACGAAGGCGTTCACATGTCTTCGCCCCGACAACAATCGGTGGAAAGATGGCCGACCGAGAGTGAGCAGGCGTTCACATGTCTTCGGATACCATATATACCGACTGCTCCAGGGGGAAGGGGGTACGGAGGTGGGGGGAGAGGGAGATTATATACCTATCGCTACACTGTCACCACCAGAATGACTCCTGTATTAAGATGGGCAGTGATGAGAGCCATTTTAATGTTTCAGTAGGAAGTGATGGACAAAGTCACAAGACAATGTCCAGAGACCACAATTTTTGAAGAGAAAAGAGAGCCGAAGCGGATTCGAACCGAGGTCCCTCTGCTTACCAGCCTAACGCCTTACCGCTAGGCCAAGCAGGCTCACTGATGAAGATGAAGTAGAGCTTCATATCCTCGGATGTCGGCTGACATATTAGGGACAAATTGTGACTAATGCCGAAGCATGGTTCAATGTTGCTTTACGTCCACACAAACCATAAGGCTCGTTAGGGTGGAAAGCCCAGCACGGCCACCTCGACTTTCACACAGCTCCTGAACTCTGTTCACTGATAGCAGTCTTAACTGTTTTCTTTCAGTCGCTTGTGTGTGGATGTGGGTAGGAAGGTGTGTGCGTGTTTTCGATATGCACATCTGTAGGGCAATTATTTCAATTTAGTCTTTACTGACTTCTTTTAAAGTTTGATATAATTTTATAGGAATTATCAATAATTACATGTTAATAGGTTAGCAGTAAGAGTTGGAGGAAGAGTGTGCGCGCATGTGTGTCGGCAATACACATAAGCACTGTTACGGATTTTATCCAGCATGCAACAGTTGTAACTGTTCCATTTTGAGTTTTAGTGTATGCTATTGTTAGATATTCTCCAAGTTTTCTTCTTCTTTCTGCTAGAGTCATAACTGTTCCATTTTAATCGGAGGTGGCCTTTTTGTGATGCTCCGTAATGTCACATAATACGAAATGAAGTTTTTATGTGACTGTGATTAGCCGTGACTTAGGGATGACATGTTTTAGTGTGCACGGTTCATAAGTCGGATTGTACAGATTACTCGCACCCGCCTGTGCAAACTGCGAAACATTATGCCTTGTTGTGCGTGTGCGCGTGCGCGCGCGCGCGCGTGTGTGTGTGTGTGTGTGTGTGTGTGTGTGGTAGTAGTAGTAGTAGTAGTAGTAGTAGCTTACATTGCATGAATGAGATTGTTACATTGTTGAATTTAACTTATTTAAAACTTTCGTACATGGTTAATTGTAATGTTTTGTCCATTTGTTAATGCACTGTATAAGTGGAACGTGACCAAGACAAATTCCTGTGTACATTTAAATGTCATTGGCGAATAAATATGTGTGTGTGTGTGTGTGTGTGTGTGTGTGTGTGTGTGTGTGTGTGTGTGTGTGTGTGTGTGTGTGTGTGTGTGAGTGAGTGTAGTGTGTGTGTGTGTGTGTGTGTGTGTGTGTGTGTGTGTGTGTCATAGTGGTGTGTGTGTGTGTGTGTGTGTGTGTGTGTGTGTGTGTGTGTGTGTGTGTGTGTGTGTGTGTGTGTGGTGAGTGATGTGTGTGTGTGTGTGTGTGTGTGTGGTGTGTGGTGGTATGTGTGTGTGTTGTGTGTGGTGTGTGTGTGTGTGTGTGTGTGTGTGTGTGTGTGTGTGTGTGTGGCGCGCGCGCGCGCGCGCGCGCGGGCGCGGGCGCGTTTGTGTGTATGTGGGGGGATGGGGAGGGAGGGTGCATACATCCTGCATTTTTATTGTTTAAACACACATTCAGGTTACATACAAACAACAAATCAAGAGAAAGCAAGATATAATTACCACAAATGTATTTGCTGTAGCCATTTTGCTTCTGTGATTATTAGAAGATCAGGTAGTTTTGTGGTTTTTCTTCTGAAGTTCTTGACATACTATACTGTGACTAATTCTTGCGTTGGTGTTCGTTGGTGTTCGTTGGTGTTCGCTGTGGGGTTTCAACTGTGTACTAGAATTTCCAGGTGGTGTAATCATGGTAAAGGTCATTCTGTGTGTATGTGTGTAGTAGTGCTTGGATTTCAATAACTGAGTGTGTTCATGATTTAATTATGACGAACAACGGAAGAAAGCTTGCATACAGTTGTGTTTTTAACTCTTTTTTTAGAAGCATGTCTTGTGAAGCAACTAATTTGGTGTTTTATGTGCAATCAACCAGTACGGGTATATCAGGGCTGTGATGCAGACAAATACATGAGAATGGCTGGTTAGAGATAAGCGGCTGAAAACAGAGGCATCGTGGGGATAGTTTTTGGAATGAAATATAGGTGAAAAGGCCGGTAGACAGAAACTAGACACTAGAAATGAGTGAAAGGAGAGGAGCAGCTTAGTTTTGAACACCCCCGGCACGGGAAGCCAGCTCCGTGGGGGCTCTTGTGAAGATTTTGCACAAACAAAATATTATGGGTATTTGTCTTTACATTTTTATTGAATAAAATAGACTTTTTCAAAAAGGGCCAGTATTGGAAGACTCTTTCAAAACTGAGCCGCACCTCCGCTAATATTGGGCACACCCTTATGGGTTTTTCTTCTTTTTCACGCTGATTTGTTGTTGTTTTTTGCTTGTTTTTGTTTTGAGGACATAGTGCATAAAACCGCCTGACAGCATCTGTCTCGCATTCTGACCATTGCATAGCAAACTGTGGCTAGTGAAAAGAATGGGGCCCAATATTGGCATGCCTCCCCTATTATTATTATTATCAATATTATGCATGGCTGACGTCATTCGGTTCATCAGACGAGTTGCCGGAGTCTGAACATCTGGGGCTGATTCGCGGTGGGTACCCACTGAGCATTGGTGTGGTTGGTTCCATTTCCACATAGGCATGAGGGCTCTGCGTCGTTTGTTGTTTACCGTCGATGGAGCCATTTGGCTTCTGCTGCTTCTCATCTGCTTTTTCTCCGTAAAGTCTTCTGCACATAATAAGATACAGCCTACACTCGGAGTCCCAGCTCAAGGTATTCAGAAAAGAACCAAAACAAAAACAAATATTTTAAAAAATGAAAACAAAACAAACTCAAACCGAAACATTTCTTTATTCATAACTGTTCCCTTCCTTAAAAAAAAAATAGATAAAAAAATTGTACCACATTTTAATTTTTTTATTTTGTTGTTGGTGTGACTAACGCCATTTTCGTCTGACAAAAATGATCAAGAAAGCTGAGATATTCCAATCTCTCTGCCCCCCCCCCCCCACACACACACACACACAATCTCTCTGCCCCCCCCCCCCCCACACACACACACATACACGCACACACTCCCCACCCATCCCCCGAGTTATGCAACCTCCGATTCCTCTACAGCCGGTCACAGTTAACTGTCAACTGATGCCATTCTGTCGGACTTAAGGCGTCATATTTCCGCCATGGTATATGCTATAGAATTAGGCAAGGCGTTTTTGTTGTTGTTGTTGTTGGGCTTTTTCCTTCTCCAAAATGAGATAGGCTACGCCAGTTCTAAATGTATTCTTCGACATGTTTCCGCGTATCCAATGTAAAAAACGGATTTCAGTGGTGGATCCACGACGTTTATTTCAAGTAAAACAGTACAACTCAGGTTAAAAAAAAAAAAAAAAAAAAAAAAAAATCGACTGGCGCTATTTTTCAGATGACCAACGATATACTCGGAATTGTAGGTGTCACTGGTAGTTTTGGTGATGCTGTTTGACTCAGAGCTAAATTATCTCCCTTAGTACACCATATTACTGTATGGCCAAAACCCCGCCAAGCACATTTCAGGCACTTGCATTGCTCCGCTGAAGCCATGGACCTATATCCAGTGCATGCAAGTCCTTGGCTAAAGCCGACTTAATTCTGTGTAGACACCACAATGCTGGAAGTGTACGTGTCTGTGTGCCGTGAGACAGCCAGCTCCGTGCCCCAGTGCCGCTGTTGTTTTGTAAACAAGCTGCAACGCCCTCACTGTCAGCTGATCATAATAATAATAATAATAATAATGAAAACTAGAGCGCCTAACCCGCACAGGCCCTAAGCGCTTACACGTTCTTTACAAATACATATTGTCAAAATTCAACGCATACAACATGAACACACACACACACACGCACGCACACACACAGACTCGCAGACACACACACACACACACACACACACACACACACACACACACACACACACACACACACACACACGCGCGCGCACGCACACACACACACACACACACACACACACACACACACCAGTCGTATATCAGGGCAATGAGACTGAAGAAAAGATTTTTAAAAAGAGAAAGGTTTTCAAGGAAGATTTTAAAAAGCTGACAGAGGTAGAATGGCGGACAGAAACAGGGAGTTGGTTCCAGATAACTGGAGCCTGGTAAGAGAAAGAGCGCTGACCACAGGATTTTGTTCGAAAGGATGATGTTCTGAACACTCGGGTGTCTGTAGAAGAGCGGAGCTGCCGGGAAGGAGTGTAAAGGTGAAGAAGTTCTGAAAGGTAGATGGGAGCCTGATGAGAAATGATCTTAAAGCAAAGACAATTTGTATTCGATCCTCTGTTCAGTAGGTAGCCAGTGAAGAGAATGAAGCATAGGAGTGACGTGGGCAGAACTGGTTGTTCATACAGACAGTGTCCACTTTGGTTTTTAAAGGGGCTTTCACGGAAGATGTGTGCCTTGATGACAAAAATGACCAGTATTTTATATATGCTCTACCAATGCATCACTATCAAGGCTCTCACCTTTTCCTTTTCCTTATCAGGACGACAGCCACGCCGATGCCCACGACCACGAATAGGACCAGGATCACGACGTTTAGTCCAAAGTTAACCCGGCTGAAATCTGCATATCCTCCTTGACTGTTTCCTGTTCCTTAAAAGAGAAAACAAACTAGTTAGCGTGTGATATTGTAAAGGTAAGCTATATATAAGTATACATAAGTAGTCAAATCAAAAGAAATAAATCAAAGCATAAAAATTGAAAATAATCTTCGACTCATCGGTTCAACGGGTTACATTAAAAACAAATTAAATCAAATAAATATTTATTGGCTACCTTTAAAAAAAATATATAAAAAAATACCACAGTGAGTAACAAAGAGAGCGTGCTGACATGGTGATTCAGTCTTATGGGTCGCTAGTCGGAGAGCGTGGAGTCACGGTGATTCAGACTTGTGGGTCGTTAGTCGGTGAGCGTGCAGTCACGGTGATTCGGTCTTGTTGGTCGTTAGTCGGAGAGCGTGCAGTCACGGTGATTCGGTCTTGTGGGTTGTTAGTCAGAGAGCGTGCAGTCACGGTGATTCGGTCTTGTGGGTTGTTAGTCAGAGAGCGTGCAGTCACGGTGATTCGGTCTTGTGGGTCGTTCACTTGGTAAGTGGCTGCGGAAGCTGTCACCTGTAGCCAAACCAAGCGCTGCATAAATCAAACTCATAGACCTTGATAGTACATAACGCGAACCTCTTCTTCTTCTCAAATCAGATGTATACTTGCCTCGCATTTAAGGTTCGTCTTTTTGTCTTGCGCGCACGCGCTCACGTATTCATATGGTAATGCAAACACACCACATACACGCACACATACATATAAAATGATTCACACACACACACACACACACACACACACACACACACACACACACACACACATTTACCCGTCTGTGTGGAGGAATTGGATTGTTCACCGCTGACTGCTTTCTGAGAAACTGGTTCCTTTCCAGTCGTTTGCGTACCTTGAAAAGAAAGTCACAGTTGACAATTATATTTTGCTCTGTCACAGCTCTTCTAGCCCTGCCTTCAAACAAGTCTTTAACCCCCATCCTCCTCCGACACACTCGTGTGTGTGTGCGTGTTCTTTATTGGCACTGTGTGTGCGTGCGGTCCTGTGTGTGTGTGTGTGTGTGTGTGTGTGTGTGTGTGTGTGTGTGTGTGTGTGTGTGTGTACGCGCGCGTTCTTATGTTTGCATGTATTTTGCCATGCTTTGTATGAAAATGTTTCATAATTTGTGTACGTTTTATTTGCTTGTTTATATACAATTGATTTGTATCTGGGTATTTGCGCATTGTGTGTATGTTTTTCTTTAAGCTGTAAAGCGCTTTGAGTCTCCAAAAGCGCTAAACAATGCACCCTTTTATTTTCAAGAGATAACAAAGTATTTTGGTTAGAATTAAATCTGCCCCAAAATTAGAAATTTCGGAAGAATCAGACGCAGCAAATTAATGAAACATTTTGATGGCTATTCCTCTTCTTCACCTTCTCAAGTCAATGTGCATATCTCAGTCATGGTAGCTAAGCTACTTGCCTGTTCGGCTGCTTTTCCGTTCCTGCCCATGCAAATCTTTCTCCCTTTTTTCCTTTTCAGGGACTGCAAAATACAAACATAATTTAATGCTTAGTGTCAACAGGTTAATGGAATCTCCCCCGACTAGATCATCCTGCCTCTTCTTCTTCTGCTTCTCCTCCTCCTCCTCCTCCTCCTCCTCTCTCTCTCTCTCTCTCTGGAAAATGGGAGGGGGGGGGGGGGATGAAGAAGTCTGGTTTAGTTCGTGAAAGAGAGTAGATCGTCTCTGACTTGTGGGTAGCCTGGTGGGGGGAAAAAATCTTACCTCTGACTATGAGGGTGCACTCCTTCACCGTTCTGTGGCCCGAAGGATTTAGGAAACATGCATACTGTCCGGCAAGCTCTTCCGTCGCGTTAAGTATCTCCAGCGTCAGACGGTCATTGACGCTGTAACTGAAGCCTTCTTTTACATAGCATTCTGGCTTTGTCCTTGACTCCGGCCAGTCGCAGACAAGAACAGGCCTTCCTGTTGACAAAAGAATAATTATGATTTGGCACAGACGTCATTATTTTTGGGCAAATCACATACTGTGAAATTGTCCAGAACCACAGAATGTTCTGTATCCCACCACGTCAACAGGCTATCTCAGAAGGATTCGAACCTGGATTTTCCCCAGATATTTTCCACTTCATCAGTTAGATCACAAAATGAACTGCTACAACGAGAAAACTACTGGATGTGCAATCTGGGCTCAGTTTTCACTGTCCTCAATTACTCCAGATAGGACTTACGATCCTCCCGACCACCCAGAAATTATACACCATGCCATAGATGCCTTTCTGTCGTTGTTTGTCTGCTGCAAATGCAATAGTCGTCATCTTTTGAAGTCTCCCTCATTGTGTGTGTGTGTGTGTGTGTGTGTGTGTGTGTGTGTGTGTGTGTGTGCGCGCGCACTATACATTCAAAGATTTTGTAAGCGTTCAGGGCCAGTACGGATTAGGTTGTTCGACTGCGCACATACTTACATCGCCGTGTTTATAACAAAAGCGTTCCGGTACAAGACCTATACTCACCGATGTCATCCCTTGAAGCATTGAAGGGGTACCAGACAACGCTGAAGGCATGTCTGTTGACAATGATGTTCTCGTTGAAGTTGCAGGTCACTGACGTTCCTGTTCCAGCTGTGCAGGGGCGAGCTTCGCACGTTATAGGTGTGTCAGACTTTGCAGCACCACGCGTGGTTGTAACACAGACCAGTAACAGCAACGAGAGAAGAGACATCTTAAGAAATATTCACCTGACACACCTCAAAGGGGCTTCAGGAGTGCTACTCTGTAATTATGGAGACAGTAAAAACAAATGTGAAATAAGAATGACTGCTAGCGTTTGGTTGAGTTGTTGTTTTCTTGTCCAAACAGAAGATAAGTTATTTCTTTGTCATAATGAATAAGCGTTCTTTTGAATCTTGTATGTGCTTGGATCTATGTAGACAGTGGCAAAGAAGCCGAGTGTTTTGTTCCTGATATGTCAGCCCGACATTGAGGACATTAAGCCTCATTCATATCGGAGTCCAGTGCAGACAACCAATCGCTGGGTAAAGCAAGAGCGAAATCCAGGAAAACATTTATCGTTATATCCAACGTCGGAATTAGCTACTTCATTTTTTCAGCCTTTTCGGTCCTTAATTCTTATATGATTTGTGTATAAAATCACAGATATGTTTATTTACATATGTTTGGTTTTACTGAATCCTGGAAGTCTTTGTAAATGAGTAATAAGGTGATTATCCTCATCTTCTGTCCCGCGATCAGCCGTGACCTACGTCATTAAGAACGGTCCACTGGATCTGAAGGCGATGACGGCGTGAAGGCTGCAAAGAAACATTAGCACAGAGTAAGCACGTGCACACGTAGCTTATGCGTTAAAACACTCACGCACACACAAACCGTACGTATGCTGGTGGTGATCATTATAAATAATAATAATAATGTACTCTTTTATGTGCTATTTCTCCAAACTGGAGCACATTACAAAGCAAAGAACAAAACAGTCAAAACAAACCTCCGCTCGCACATGCGCACACATATTCACTCACTCACACGCACACACACAAACATACACACACACACACACACACACACACACACACACACACACACACACACACACACAGGTGAGAGAATCAATACGATAGCTTGAAGAGTTGAGATTTCAAAGATGATTAAAGGCTGTGAGCGTGTTTGATGACCTAATTTGCAAAGGAGACTGTTCCAGACAGACGGTGCAGTATAAGAAACAGATCTCTGATCAAGTGAGTGCGTGCACACAGGGGGAAGAATGGACGTGTATATATATATAATGTTACAGGCAATTCGTGAAGTAAGCCATTTCATGAAATGCCTAAAAATGTCAGGCATTTCATGAAGTGGCGAAAAGCTATAGGCAATACACGTAAAGCCTAAATTTTGTAGGCAGTACGTGCATTGCCTGAAATTTACCTCTAGGCATTTCATGCATTGCCTGAGCGTTTCGAAGGAACAGAATTAAGTGTTTCAAGTTTCCTTTTACCTTTATTGTACACTCACTGGATTAAAATATATATTTTAAAAATCTTTAATAATTTGCAATACACTACCTTCTAAAAAGCCTAAAAGGCAAATATACTTACAAAATATATCATCAATTGAAATCATTTCCACCACTGATAAATTACATTCTGCTCATTTCATTTCATGCGTACTAAAATACACCGGGAAATGTTTTAAACGGCAAGTTACACAGAATACAAATAATTTATATGAAAATGCAGAGATAAAACAAATTAACCGTAATTCTCTCACAGTAACAAGTTATGAAAATGCACTAGAACGAGCTTTGCAAATTACATATTCAGTTCTGTTCCACAAAGTAATCAAAGTTCTCTTCTTTATTATCATACTAGGTAGATTAAAAGGCATTTATTTTGGAAAGCAAGCAGATGAAAATAAAAACTAAACATTCTAACCAACGATACAATACAATATAACTTTATTGCCAAGTGTCAATACACTGATTGCACGAGGAATGTTTTGTGGTGCCAAGTACACTCATCACACATTCATTCCAATCATAAAACATTTAATTACAACAACAGCAAATAAACATCCTGGTAAAAAGTCATTCATAGATAAAAACATGAGAAATTCCCACTGGCATCAAGATGTACATATCACATAAAATAAAATTGCCACTTTCCGAGGACCCCCTCTTAAAAGTTACTGTCCTAATAAAAGCAATTATAAGAATTATCTACAACAAATTAATTAATTAACCCCGCCGGCTTATTCCCCTGGCCACTATCACCCTGACCCATCCAAGATCCTACGCACTAAAAATATCCCCGCCTGGACTCAATTGACACGCATGATAGGACACCCCAACAGCGAGGCTGAAGAAAGCAAGATCCAAATTGACACCGGTTTATTTGTGGATTGAGTTTTGCTCAGAAAAAGTAAAATCATGATCTGGAAGGCAAACCTGTTGATGTGAACTCTACAGCATGATGAAGTCCTGCACTTAACTGAATATGAGTCACATGAACTGCATGCTGATTCCGCTTTCATCAATCTCTATGTCTGTGTGTTCATTCTGTCTTTTTGTATATCTGTTTGCCTCTCTCTCTCTCTCTCTCTCTCTCTCCACACACACACACACACACACAGCACGCATGCACGCACGCACGCACGCACGCACGCACGCACGCACGCACGCACGCACGCACGCACGCACACACACACACACACACACACACACACACACACACACACTCCGAGCACCGCTTTCCGGCACCTTCCTCCAAACTCTGCCAGATTTAGTTACGCCACTGAAGGGGCACTCTTTATCTCCGTGCAGCTGTCCAGCGACGCGGTCAGCGCCCTCCGAAAGTTTCGGGTACTAATATGTCTGTAGAAGCAACCTAGCGCCAAAGCACGCACGGAAACATGAAACGCATCCACACCGGGTAAAAAAAAGAAAAAAGTTCCGCCTCGATTCAAATGATTGTGGTTTTATTTGTGCTGGTGTAAATTTTGTTGGCGGCTATAAATGGCACGCCTTGTTTTATTTGAGTTGTTTGTAACAAACTTACTACTGTTTGAGCACCAACAAAAAACTGCTCGTTAGCTGAAAGTTTTCTGGACCCTATGGCGTAACTAAATACGGCAATGGTTAAAGGAAGGATGTCGTAAACCGGTGCTTGGAATTTGACACACACACACACACACACACACACACACACACACACACACACACACACACACACACACACCACACACAGAGGCAAAGAATCAATACACAGTTTGCCTGAATACAGAGCTTGGCAGTCAGGCAAACTGTGAAATCTCGAGCACTATTTTCCAGGCAATACTCGTCTTGCCTACACAATTTAGGCATTACATGTATTGCCTATAGCTTTTCGCCACTTCATGAAATGCCTGACATTCATGAAATGCCTTACTTCACGGATTGCCTGTAATATATATATATATGGTGGGTGGTTTGTAAACTGTCAGAGAAGTTCGGTGACGTAGACAGCAGCGGTCAAGTCGAGGTATAAAGACGGTGATGGTAATTGCAACATGTCCTTCTAAAATTACCTGCATAGTTCACTTTTTGGCTAAACCAGTGTTATATAAATACCGCTCTAACAAAATCAAACTACCTTGAATTATGTCATTTCTATGTTCCGAAAGCAATAACAGCTGGGCATGCCTTGCCTACGCTACTCTTGTTGGGCTATATTAAATGATAAAGGTTACCATTCAAAAATTTAATCTCGATCAATCGTGCGTAAAATAAACACGATTTTTGTTTGCCAGACAGCATTGCCCTAGTTAAGTGCATGGACTGACAACAACAACAACAAAAGTTAAACGTTACAGCCTGTGTTTATATTGTGTCACATGGAACGTGATAGCTACATAGCCAACATTTTTAATTTGGCTTTGCTTTAAACAAAAAATTATTCGAGACAAAATAAAGATACAAAGAATCATTATGTGCTCATCAACAAGCTATAGCTATAGCTTATAGGCGATGAGCTCATACAGTTGGAAAAAACACACAATGTATGGCGGACGAACAATTTCACTTCGCTAACAATCAATGAGACGTAACAAAAACAAACAAAAAACAATAAAAACAAAAAACAAGACAAAACAAAGAAAGACACAAACAAACAACAATAACAAAACACAAAAATACGAAGTCACTAGAAAACAGTCAAAACAAATTGTAGTGGAAAAAACAAAAAAACAATGTTAGGTAGATAGATAGGTTGGCTGGTGGCCTAAATAAGTACTAACGAGAGAGAAATGGAGTGTGGAAACAGAGGGAGGTGGGGAGAGGGAGAGGGACAGGTGGGTAGAAGTCATTTTTCTACATTATTCATTTTTGACAAAGTTCAGAGGCATGAGTAGGCAGTCGGTCATTTGTATAATTAAAACATATAATCACATATACAGAAGGAGTTAATTCTTGGATTTTTAACGTCCCTTAACTGTACTATGTTAAAAGGACAAATCACATGTGCACAAAAAGTCAGTATATACGGTCCAAAAAATAATAATAAAAAAATCATGTTACAGGTCAGCTACCTGCTAGCTTACAGTTCTGCTTTTAAAGTCGTTTAGATAGCTTAATGAATGCATGGACAGTTAGGAATATGTGTTTGTTTTCTGGAAGTCGCAGGTCTAAGTTACCGTACAGTAGTGTTCTAATATTGGTTTGGCTGCTAGGTAAGGTAAGTATTGTTCTTGCGCGGATGTTAAAGTAGTTAGGACAATGAAGGAGGTAATGCTCGGCCGTTTCTTTAGAATAACCACAAGAACATTTTGGGTCGGTGCTTAAATGGCGGTTGACTAGGTCATTGTTAAGGTTACTCATTTCTAGGCGAAGGCGACAGTGAATGACTTGTGCATTTCTTCTCCAAAGTAGTAACATGCTGGAACTTTACTGTCGGACAAGGACAATGATCGTTTAAAAACACTTAAAGATGTACTTTGTTGAACGCTAATGGGGAGAGAATTCCACTCTGCTGTGGTAGATGGAATGAAGGAGTTTCGATAAAGTTCAGTTTTGCATGTAGTCACGTCTCTTTCTAATGGTCTGCGTCGGTGGTACGGATTAATGTGGGCGACTAAAGGGAACAAGAGGTCACTTATATATTGGGGACAGAGGCCTAGAATCATTTTGTGGAACATCAAGAGTTTATGCCGTTTCCTTCTTTCCTTTAATGTGCAGAATCCGGATTCTTTGTAAAGTTTCTGGTGGCTAGTTCCGCGTATACCTCCTATAATGATTCTTATGGCTTCTAGGTGCAGGTTAATTTGGCTTTGACTCTGTGTGTGTGTGTGTGTGTGTGTGTGTGTGTGTGTGTGTGGTGTGTGTGTGTGTGTGTGTGTGTGTGTGTTAGTTACTAATATTGTTGTTATATGTAATTGTATATTAATTTATTATCATAGTTATAAGGCATGTATGCGTATGTTTTCGTGTCAGTTTAATAGCAGTACTTCATTATGTGAAGCGCTTAGAACTTATATGGATTTTAGTAATACAAATACCATTTTGACTGACTGATTATAACATTTCCAGTAAGACGCAAATATAGGAAAGACGGCTTTTTGTAAACAAAGTCAAAACTGAATAAAAATTGGCACTCAATAATTACTGTATTATCTCAATACAGAAACGTAGTGAAGGGGAGGCTAAGGGAGGGGCAGAAAGGGAAATCGAAATATTTATTGACATAGGCCAATGGCCCAAATCAAGACAAAAGTTACAAAGCGATAAATAAACTACATATAATTCATGTATGAAAAGTGTAAAACTTTTATTTCTTATTTTTTTATTCCAACCTAAAATAGAATGAAGCCACGGCCAACTCCGTCATTATTACAAGTGCACACTCAAAACTCTTCACAAGGAAACCCCGCCTCTAGTCCAATGCTCAGAATCGTCGATGATACCCAAATGCTCAACAGAAAATAGTGGAATTTTTGTTTAAATATCTGGAGAAGGGACCTGTGTCCGACACACACACAAAAAAACAAAGAGAGAGAGAGAGAGAGAGAGAGAGAGAGAGAGAGAGAGAGAGAGAGAGAGAGAGAGAGAGAGAGAGAGAGAGAGAGAGAGAGACGTTTTAGTTGTGAACAAATTTGGTTACAAAAATATTTCTGGTATTCTCGGCGTTTGGTTAAATTCGTTTGACGCCGAGTTGTCTCCGAAGAGGTACTGGCGGGGACCGAGATCCCAGTAGGTGGGGAAGAGGGAGACTATAGCTAACGCTACTCTGTCACCACCATGACTCCTACATTAAGGCGGGCAGCAATGACAGCCGTATAAAGCTTCATTAATTGTGAGGGGCAAAGTCACAAAGACAGTGTCCATAACTTTCATAACCACAACTTTTGAAGAGAGAGAGAGCCGAAGCGGCATCGAACCGAGGTCCTTTTGTTTACCAACCTAACGCCTTACCGCTAGCCCAAACCAGCCCAGAAAGCATTCTCATGGATTCCCAGGGACACGTTTTTAGGCAAAGCTGATGAATCCGCGTATCATAGTTATGAATGTCAGAATTTGCAGTTAAACCCTTTCCTCTATTGGTGAACAAAAGGTAAAAGTTGAGTTCAGACTACCTGTTGAAGCAGATGGGTTTGGAGGGTCTGAATAAAATGAAATATCCGCCTCCTTTCAAACTGTTCAAAAGAAAACATGGACAGACGAATGTAAACAAATTCAGCATTGCAATTTATCCAGGAAAGACTATGGGAGTTGTACACGTTAAAAGTCCCTCCAAAAAAGGCCGAAAATGTTGCGTATTGATCATGTTACCAGTTTTCGGCTTTAAAATATCTTACTTCCCGTTGAGTGAAACAATTTCATTCCATGTAATAGTGACGTTGCTTGCCACGTGTTAGGGAAGGAAAATGACACTCAGAGACTTCCGTCGAGGAGTTCACTGCTGAAAGACAGCATTCTTTGAAGGAAGGGGATTCCCCGTTTCCAAGTTTATGTTGTGTATGAATAACTTGATTCCATCGGCTGAATGGATATCATCTTCTTCTCTCCCCCCCCCCCCCCCCTCTCTCTCTCTCTCTCTCTCTCTCCCTCTCTCTCTTTGTCAAATGAATTTTAGGAAATGTGATAGACCACAGTGAGGCATTTTCGATTCCTACCCCCACTCACACACACGTGCGCGCGCGCGCACACACAGACGCACTAACGCACAAACACACACACATACACGCACGAGCACACACACACACACACTGACACACACACACACACACGCACGCACGCACACGGTACAGACACGCACACGCCCCCTCTCTCTCTCTTTCACTGACACACACACACACACACACACACACACACACACACACACACACACACACAACACACGAAACATACGCTAACGCGGCCCCCTCCCCCCCCCCCCCCCCCCCCCCCCCCCCCCAACCCCTTTCACACAGACATACAGAGAAGCAGAGAGAGAGAGAGAGGTGCTGGTGATAGAAGGCAAGCTGCGAATCTAATGATGTCAGATCTCTATTTATAGATCTTTCCTCAGGAACGACGGATTACCACTAACAGTGGTCCCTTTCCTCAAAATCGACAGCACCACAGGCCGCTGTCAGGTAGGCCGGGTCTTTCTAGGTCAGTGGTTCGCATGCACCTGCGGCCCGAGCTCGCAATAACGATTGCTGATTTGTCTGAAAAACTGAAGCCCATCTAGTTTCGAAATAGACGGGCTTTGGAAGAACCAAGCGCCGCCACACGGCGATCACTGGCTGCACGTCTGCTGTTTCTGCTTGCCAGCTCTAGCGCATTCAGGTGATACGTACGGCAGTAGGCTCACAGTCACAGTCAGTGCTCACATTACAGCTGCGGCACAGCGGAGCCGAGGGCCGACGCGTGTTCGTGTCAGTGTGTAGGTCTATCACGGGGAAGGTTTAGTGTGAACGACTGAATCCCTGTCGTATCTGATGTGTGTGTGTGTCATTCAGTGTGTGTGTGTGTGCGCGCGCGCGCGTGTCCGCGCGGCGTGTGTTTGTGTGTGTGTGTGTGTGTGCGCGCACGCGCGTGTGTGAGTGGTGTAGTGTGTGGTATATGTGCACACGCGCGTATCAGTGTGTGCGTGATTGCTTATGAGCGCGCGCGCGCGCGCGTGTGTGTGTGTGTGAGTGTGCGCGCGCGCGCGCGGCGTGTGTGTGTGTATATATATATATATATCTTGTAACCAGACTTGGACCCCGTTCCTCATTTTAGGTTCAGAATGTTGCAGTACGACTTGAAATGTTGGTTATGCTTAGGGCCCGGCCCTGTTCAGTCACAGACTATCGATTCACCAACCGATTTACCACAAAGGGAGGAGTGCGGGCGGATCCGCCAGGGCGGCCATGTTGGTATGCATATAATGCCAATGCTTGAAAAAACGTTTGTTTGAAAAATGAAGTAGCTGCATAAGCTATGTTCATTCGTCAGTCATAGGCCTAACGACCGCACACCAGAAAACCAACATGGCTGACAGTCACACTGTCTCTCTCTGCCGGTGCATTCACACAACAGTGTTGTAAGGTCACGCTACAAGTACGGCACAGCGGCGGGTGACATGAGAATGTCCTTTGGAGAGACGGTACGTCTGCCTTGACTAGCTTGATGATCGTTCCCCGTGTTTTATCGATCAGGAGCAATACGATTTTGCTCACCTTTTACAGTGGCGGCGACACTCGAGGCAGGTGCCTGAACGCTGCTCACGGAGGCAACAGAACCACCGACGTCGCCACCATTATTTTTGTAGGTGAAATTATGCAGACGACGCTTTTGGTTCACACACCGCCGGTGCCGCCAGTTTCAAATCTGTTTTCTCCCTTTTTTGCCGCTTGTTTGTTTCCCTACTCTTTGTTTCCAGTCCTTTTTATGCCCCAAACCCTGTTAATATAATTTGGCATTTAAATTTTTCATCCAACTTTATTTAGACGCAGGATCGAGCTTAATAGTAGCCGATGCCTCAGGGCTCGGTTGTAGTGTTGCTTAATGTCCTCGATGTCAGTTGACATATTAGGGACAAGCTAAACCCCAAATTTCCGAAGCATGGTTCAGTATAGTTTTAAACGTACGGGTCCACGGAATCAGAGGCTCGTTAGGACGGACGCCCAAACGGCCACCTCGACTCTCACCCCCCCCCCGATGCCTCTCTAGGTCTATCTTTTCTAGCCTCTCTGCCTGCTTTCTGATTTAGGATTGTATAGAAATAGTAAGAATTTTGTTTTGACTCTTAAAGTGTCTGTTCGATCTGCTTTCTACGATTGCTTACAGGCCAGTCAGGTTATTTGTGACATACTTCACTAGTCCGTACAGTAAGTAAGTACATAGACTACTTCTACACTTTATCACGACTCGACTAGAAACCCCCACACAAAGTCCACCATTCATCATGAGCACGCTGCTCTCCGCTTTTTCAAGCTTAGTCCCACTCTAACCTCGAGCGCCTATCGAAAGTTTCAGACATTAATTGCCCCTTGTCCCCCCTCCCCAACCCACACAGCGCCACCCACCTTCCACCATGAGAGAGAGAAAGAGAGGTGCTGGTGATAGAAGGCAAGCTGAATCTAATGTGTCAATCTCTATTTATAGATCTTTCTCAGAACGACGGATTACCACTAAGAAGTCCTTTCTTCGGGACAAGCACCACAGGCCGCTGTCAGGTAGGGTTTTCAGGCCGTTTCTGTGCACTGCTTGCGGCCCGAGCTCGCAATAACGATTGCTGATTTGTCTGAAAAACTGAAGCCCATCTAGTTTCGAAATAGACGGGCTTTGGAAGAACCAAGCGCCGCCACACGGCGATCACTGGGCTGCACTTTTGTCTGCTCTTGCCGCTTGCGCATTCAGGTGAACCGCTATTCATTGGGCTACAGTCACAGTCAGTGCTCACATTACAGCTGCGGCACAGCGGAGCCGAGGGCCGACGCGTGTTCGTGTCAGTGTGTAGGTCTATCACGGGGAAGGTTTAGTGTGAACGACTGAATCCCTGTCGTATCTGATGTGTGTGTGTGCATTCAGTGTGTGTGTTGCGCGCGCGCGACGTGTCCGCGCGGCGGGTGTACGTTTGTGTGTGTGTGTACTTGCTCGCGCACGCGCGTGTGTGAGTGGTGTAGTGTGTGGTATATGTGCACACGCGCGTATCAGTGTGTGCGTGATTGCTTATAGCAGTTCCCCGCGGCGACGCAGTGTTGGGTGTGCAGTGCATGCACCACGCCGCGTGTGTGCTTTTTATAATTTTAACAGTGACCGTTCCTCTTTTGCTCGAGTGCTACGACTTGAAGTTGGTTATGCTTAGGGCCCGGCCCGTCAGCCACCCGCCGACTGATTCAGCACTTTACCACAAGGCAGGAGTGCGGGCGGATCCGCCAGGGCGGCCATGTTGGTATGCATATAATGCCAATGCTTGAAAAAACGTTTGTTTGAAAAATGAAGTAGCTGCATAAGCTATGTTCATTCGTCAGTCATAGGCCTAACGACCGCACACCAGAAAACC
Organism: Alviniconcha marisindica; assembly: GCA_018857735.1. NCBI lineage: Eukaryota > Metazoa > Mollusca > Gastropoda > Provannidae > Alviniconcha > Alviniconcha marisindica. Next base: position 18,944 of record JABMCL010002566.1, on the reverse strand, counting down.
AACATGGCTGACAGTCACACTGTCTCTCTCTGCCGGTGCATTCACACAACAGTGTTGTAAGGTCACGCTACAAGTACGGCACAGCGGCGGGTGACATGAGAATGTCCTTTGGAGAGACGGTACGTCTGCCTTGACTAGCTTGATGATCGTTCCCCGTGTTTTATCGATCAGGAGCAATACGATTTTGCTCACCTTTTACAGTGGCGGCGACACTCGAGGCAGGTGCCTGAACGCTGCTCACGGAGGCAACAGAACCACCGACGTCGCCACCATTATTTTTTAGGTGAAATTATGCCGACGACGCTTTTGGCCTCACACAGCGCCGGTGCGCGCCAGTTTCAAATCTGTTTTCTCCTTTTTTTTATTGAACCGCTTGTTTGTTTCCCTACTCTTTGTTTACCTAGTCCTTTTTATGCACCAAGCCATGTATAATATAATTTGGCATCTTAGAATGTTCATCCAACTTTATTTAGACGCAGGACGAGCAAAGTAGCCTTCCTCGGTATGTTAGTGTTGCTTATGTACCACAGGCTAATTAGGCACCAAGCTAGACCATGCGAAGCTGGTTAATTGTTTCGTCCGTCCACGGAAATCAGAAGGCTCGTTAGGACTACATGCCCAGAACGGCCACCTTGACTCTACCAGCTCTAAATATGCTCTTATGCCTCTCTAGGTCATTCTTTGTATAGCCGTCGTCCCGGCGTCTTAATAGAAGCGGCCTACTTACTATAAATAGTAATGATGTGTTGGTTTCTCGATTAATAGTGATGTATGATCTTTGTTTGTCGTAAGTATTTTGCTAGCTGACTTCATGTTAGTGTTTATTTTGGGTTGAAATAACTTTAGTATTGTGTTACTTGAGTTGTAATTACTTATTAAGTACTTGTCATCACTTTAATCAGCTGCACTGATATGATATCACTTTTCAGCGTGCTGCGACTAGATAACGCGCCCCAGGCGAAAGTTCGCACCGATTGTTTTATGCTAGTCTTTGAGTGTGTCTTGCTTCTCATACAGATTGTATTGTAATTTTTATGTACCATTTTACCGTGGGAGCGTGCCTTTATCTGATGTAAGTTTTTGTAACATTAATATTTTACATTGTTTGTTGTGACTTAGTTGTCTGAATCTGTTTATACACAGTGCAAGCCACGCTTTCCCACTCTTGTTGTAAAATTTAAAAAAGTCATGTGTGTACATTTTGTTTTATACGGGTTTTAAAAAATTGCAACTTTAGCTTTCATTCGATGTTTTTCATGTTTAGTTTAGTTACTGTAGACGAAAGTGTATTTGTTGCGGGCCAAGGAAACCAATTGTCAGCCATTTTGTGGTCCAGAGGGGCCCATTTCATTGTAGCGATAGCGTGTGTTTCTTTTCGGCCCGCGCGTTCTCTTGTCTATGCGTGCACGGAGGATTTTGGGTGTGCTGAAAATTGTCTGCTGCTGTACAGTAAAACCTGATTGCCGTTCCGCCTGCTGTGGTCTCCATTTTTGACTGACTGCGCTGCCTGTGTCCTGTCCTTCTACGCTCCACCGCTCTATTACAACTTGGCGCTGCGAGCAGGACCAGCGGAGCGACAAGAGACCACAGCAGGTTTCAGTGACCACGGCCCAGACCGCAGCAGACTACTGAGACGACCCCGGCTAGCCACCAGCACCACCGACGTCGTACTACAACTGACGACCCCGGCTAGTCTCCAGCACCACCGACGCCGTCCCACCCTGAAAGGAAACTCCCAGTGGGAGGGGTTCAACCGCTCTATGCAGTCTGCTGCGTACCTTGCCTCCGGAGCAGAAACCCAGGTGGTCTTGAGCGTAAGGTGCACCGAAAAGACATGCCGGCCACCACTCCTTTTGTCGTCGACGCTGACCAGCAGTCTCCATCTCCGCGGCCAGACGTCAGTGACTCTGGGAGTCAGACAGTGACAATGAACTGCATTTTGTCACTACAGACTAGCTCCTGCTGCTGTTGCGGTTCCAGTAGTGCAACCTGTTCCACCTGTGCCTCTGCCTAGACGCTCGCGACGTCTGGCAGAGAAGAACATTAAGTAACCCGACCGCAAAGCCACCCGCCGCAACGTGAGTGTAGTTGTTTTGTTGACATGCCATGTGTGTAATGATTTCATTTTATACCGAGTTCATGATTTTATGTCAGATGCCATTGTATTATAATTAGGTTCATGGTATGTTTTGATCTTGGCTATTTTTGTACGTACAATATGTTGGAAAACATTGGTATTTAGGAGAATTTTGTTTAAATGCAAATCTTCTAGTGTAACTACCTGTTTTGCTGGCAAATAGTCAGATTTTTTGCGGCTAAATGGATTGAGAAATTAATGTGATAACTCAGTGACCGGTTGCTTCAGTACATACATAGGCCTTTTTCAGTAGGTTGTAGATATTAGAGGATTATTGTTTAAATAACAACCCTCTGTTGATCTAAGGCATAATGCCGCCTCTGATTTGGTCTTATTTGAAATTGCGGGCTCTCATATTAAATATATGTTAGTCAAAGGATGTTGATTTTGATTCATGGTTCAGCCGGAGATCTTAGCCCATTCTAGGTTGTTACGTTAAAAACGTCGCCTGACAGATTGGTGTTTTTACTCAGCGAGGAAAGCTGGTACGGTTGTAGCGGGGATGTGAGCAAGTGCTCTTTGTATACGTTTTACAGTAATTCCGCCCCGGTTATCAGATCCATGCAAATTTTATTACTGTACTGTTTGAACCCGGGGAAACCCGGGGCAACGACGCTTTTGTTTTTAAGCGCGGCGTGTAGCGTAACGCCACATGGGCCCTTTACACAGCCGAACCGGCGATAGCCGCTGGTGCGCGCTATTTTCAAATCTGTTTTTCTCCCTTAATATTTTGACCGCTTGTTTGTTTTTCCTACTCTTTGTTTACCTAGTCCTTTTTATGCACCAAGGGCCCTGTGTAATATAATTTGGCATCTTAGAATGTTTATCCAACGTTTATTTAGACGCAGGATCGAGCTTAATCAGAACGATGCCTCTCTAGGTCCATTCTTTTATAGCCGTCGTCTGCACGGCGCGTTCTCTGTTTACTACTAGTAATAGTAGTGAATCGTTGTTTTGACTCGATTAAAGTAATTCTGCGTCGATCAATCTTTGGGCGTATAGTATTTTGCTTAGCTGCTTCATGTTTTAGTTTTTATTATTGGGTTGAAATTAACTTATTAAGTATTGTGTACTGCAGAAGCTAAGTTATATTCATAGGCTAAATTGATAATATATCACTTATCAGCGATGCTGCGACTAGATAACGCGCCCCAGGCGAAAGTTCGCACCGATTGTTTTAGTGCTAGTCTTTGAGTGTGTCTTGCTTCTCTACAGAACGTTTGTATTGTAATTGTTATGTACCATTTTAACCGTGGGAGCGTGCTCTTTATTCTGATGTAAGTTTTATTGACATTTATGTTTTGTACATTGTGTTAGTTGTGATTTAGTTGTCTGAATCTGTTTATACACAGGTGCAAGCCACGCTTCCCACTCTTGTTGTAAACAAAATAAGTCATGTGTGTACATTTTGTTTATACGGTTTAAAAGATTGTAACTGTAGCTTTTATTAGACGTTTTTCGTGTTTTAATTAGTTTAGTTATTGTAGAAGAAAGTGTATTTGTGCGGGCCAAGGAAACACAATTGTCAGCCATTTTGTGGTCCAGAGGGCCGATTTCATTGTAGCGATAGCGTGTGTTCTTTGCGGCCCGCGCCGTTCTCTTATCTATGCGTGCGCGTGAGGATTTTGTGTGTGCTGAAAATTGTCTGCTGCTGTACAGTAAAACCTGACTGCTGCCTCCGCCTGCTGTGGTCTCCATATTTACTGACTCCGCTGCCTGTGTCCTGTCATTCTACGCTCCACCGCTCCATTACACATAATATAGAGAACGTAGAACAACAGTCCAATCATGTCCTGGTACTATGGAAACTTTTAATCCAAATTTTTGCCCATGAGGGCTTTATCAAGGCCTGTCCGGTCTGCTGGATTCCTACATATTTTCTATATGTTTAGTATAATTATATGGGATTACATACTCGTAATATCACACACGCAATTATTCTCTGTCTGTCTCTCTCGCGATATGTTGGTCACTCATATTTAAAACCTTTGCGTAAGCCAACGGTGATGGCAGCATATTTGTTGAGTTCTTCTCCATGCCAAACGGATTCATTTGTTTTATGACAATAAGTTGTATCATACATTGTTGTCTTTGTACTCTAATATTCAGTTATACTTGCAAAGGAGTCTGACTCTCAGTCCGTCAAACCCTATATAAACGTTGCTGAAACAATCGATTCAGGACATTATACACGGACTACGGTGATTCAGACTGACCAGTCTTCCACTGAATTCAGGCCAACTCTTCGATGATCGGGTGTTGGTTCTCAACATGGGGGTATTAATTCTGCGTCTACAGTACCCCACTGGGAGAATGGGAGGGGGGAGCGGAGAGAGAGAGAGAGAGAGAGAGAGAGAGAGAGAGAGAGAGAGAGAGAGAGAGAGAGAGATCGAAACTTATTATCATTTACAAGGATTTTAGTTTAGGTCCAGGCAAAATCTGTCTCACAACTACTTTTTGCTAAGCTACTGATGGGTGTTACTTGTAATCAGTCAAAAGATTAATCTTTTTATTGTTTTTCTAGTTTGTGCCGCTAACTGTTCGCCCATCTTTGTATGTAAGCCGATTAGTTTTCCTCCCCTTTTTCCGGATGTTCTGCTCTGCCCCGACTCTTGTCGCCCCGGCAGATGCCGCACTCTCAAGTAGGTATTCCGTCACTACTTCCCCCCCACATCCCCACATACTGATGGGTAAACATTTTATATGTATATATAATGATGAATATAACACGAATGAAAATTGATACATGGAACAAATACAGAACTTCCACACAGAAACATGCTTGTGGCACAGCGCCAGATGCACCAAGTGCATAGTGCCTATCACTCATACAGGCATACAAACCAGCAGATAAGCCAATAGAACATCTGATAAATTCATATAAACTACTATTACTAATAACAGAGGGGGAAAACTGACTGAAGCAATCGACGCTTATATTTATAAGCGCGCGAGAGAGAGGAGGGGGGGGGGGGGGGGGGGGGGAGAGGTGCTGGTGATAGCAGACAAACTGCGAATCTGATGATGTCATATCTCTATTTATAGATCTTTCCTCAGGAACGACTGTCTGCCACTCACAGTGGCCCCTTTCCTCAAAAACGAACGCCACCACCAGTAGAGAGGGTTAGCCGGTACACGGGTGGTAGTAAGGCTCTTGAGACGTCAGCGATTTGTGTGCGGATCAGAGGTCACAGGTCATAGGTTGCGATGATTGTTTAGCACATGGCTCGGCTTACCACAGTGGATTCGTAGGGACCATTTCCACGTTATTTTGCTATGGAAACATCAAAACTTATACTTTTCTTTGTAGATTAGCATCGTATGCTCGTATGAGTTGTAATTTGAGTTGCTTTTGTTTATTTTATTGCTGTTTTAGCTTTACGACGCAGCCCTCTCGATTTTATCCGAAATCAACTGAATGGCGGGCCGTTGTGCACCTGAAGCGGTAAACAGCTTAGTGACAAAACGTGCCGCAACAGCCCATCTAGTTTAAAAATAGACGGACTTTGGAAGAACCAAGCGCCGCCACACGGCGATCACTGGCTGCGCGTCTGCTGTTTCTGCTTGCCAGCTGCGGCACAGCGGAGGGTGTTTGTGTTCGCGTGATGTGTCTATCCCAGGGAAGGTTTGTTTAGTGTGAATCGCTGTCGAATCTGACGTGTGTGTGTGTGTGTGTGTGTGTGTGTGTGTGTGGGCGCACGCACGCGTATGTGTGTATGCGTGCATATGTACGCGCGCGTGCGCGTCAGTGTGTGTGTCAGTGTGTGTGTTTGTGTGCGCGCGTCGTGCGTATGGTATATATTGTAACCGGACCTGGAGCCAGTTAGAGGTGCAATACCTACATTTGACGTAACTCGATATAGCCATTTACCTCGCCGATCGAGGTAACGTGAGCTCCGGCTGAAATATTCGGAGCGCGGATACACGGTGTGAGTAATAGCATGTGTCACGAAAAGCAAGCTGGGAATTCCATGTGTTTCTGCTGTGCGCCAGATCTAGTTATAGCTTCTCTAGTTTTCGCAGGAAGTCCGATTTCCGCTCAATGTAGGCCGCTCAATGTAGGCCAACGCTGTGGTTCTTTTCTAAAATAATAATAATAAAAATGAACGTACACTCTTTCTGCGATGCTCTCAAACGAATTGAAACTTGATGTTTTACGCCCAGTCCACCAGTACAGTTATATCAGGACGATTCTCTGAAGAAAAACAAATAAACAAGAACAACGAAACTCCGTCTAGACTCGCACTTTGAAGATCTGTCACTTGTGTAATAACTGGGTTCTATCATGTGTTCTTGAACAAAATATTGAGATATTTGTTTTCAGTCTTACCTTTTTTCATGCAGAAATGTCTCGTGGCGAAGATTCACGGGCGATACAGAGTTCAGAAGCTGTGTGAAGATGATCGAGGTGGACGTCCCTGAAAGTCCGTACGGTCTCTGTGGACGTAAAGCAACTGACACTGACGATGAAGTCGGCTGGCAATGGCCTATGTAGTCCATGGTGTACTAGACTTTGTTTATAAACAGACCTGGGAAACCCCACGATGCATCAGCTGGCTTATTAGATGATCATTTTAGTTATATGAGTCAACTCAGTCGAATAATAAGTCGGCTTTTCGTTGTAGTTTATTGGGAAGTTTCGGCACCAAGTGTTTTAAGAGTATATCGTCGTCGCCTTGCAAACAATCTAAAAGCTCGTGCCACAATAACCAAAATCACAGCACTTGTAGATTATTTGTGTGTGTGTGTGTGTGTGTGTGTGTGTGTGTGTGTGTGTGGTGTGTGTGTGTGTGTGTGTGTGTGTGTGTGTGTGTGTGTGTGTGTGTGTGTGTGTGTGTGTGTGTGTGTGTGTGTGTGTGTGTGTGTGTGAGATATCATTTAATGCGGACAGCTAATCTGAAATTTCATGCCACAGTAACCAAAAATCATAACACTTGCAGAGTTTAAAAAGTCCATGCTACTGTAACCAAAACCATAATACCCACAGCAGAATACAACAAAATTATTGCTTAAACAATTATCACTTAATGCGGACAGTTAATCTGAAAGTCCATACAACTGTAACCAAAACCACAATATTGACAGCAGAATACAACAAAATTGCCACTTAAACAATTATAACTTAATGCGGACAGTTATTCTGAAAGCTCATGGCACACTAACCAAAATTATAACACATGCAGCAGGAAAGGCAGCCAGACTGCACAGTAAAACAAAATAAAACAGTTACACTTTATTTATTTTATACAGCAATTGCCGCCATGTTTAATAGAAGTTTTGAGCGTACGTTATGAAAATGCATATTCGTGTGTGTATGTGTGGGGTTATTATTAGTAGCATATTGAAGACGAGTTCATACCGGATTCCATCAAAGAACACAACTGATTTTCCAAAATTTTACCAAATGTTTAGAAGCCTGAAGATCATAGTTTCCCGGCTCCTGTCCAGCTGACTTCAATCTTTGCATCAATGTCATGTGCCGCATACACTATCATGTACATAATTTGCACAATTGCTATGTGTATAAACACAAGGCATGCCGCTACCAATTTACATACTGGCATGGCATTTCTTTTAGAATTAATTTAGTGAAGAAAAATTCATATTACGACATTTAACAGACCCTCAGGATATGGTGGGATTGTAATCCTATAAAAAGAGGAAAGAACCTGCGGTGTCATGCTCCCGGAATCCACCCAGTTTCAAGGGTTTTCATTTTAGCCGATCCTCATGCCTGTATTTAAAAACATATACTTTTGATATCAGTTCCTTGCTTATTTTAAATTTAATTATTTTAATAGCCATCCATTGAGTCGTAACATTAGGAACATCTTTGTGAGTATCCTTTCTGAGTATTGTGACCGCTATTTCTAACCGTCGCTGACTGTGCTGTCATTCCCCGTGTGTGTGTGTGTGTGTGTGTGTGTGTGTGTGTGTGTGTGTGTGTGTGTGTGTGAACCTGGACTATATAAACACTGCCTGACGTGTGTTTGTGTGTGCGTGTGTGTGCGTGTGTGTGTGTGTGTGTGTGTGTGTGTGGTGCATGCGTGCGTGCGTGCGTGCGTGCGTGCGTGCGTGTGTGTGTGTGTGTGTGTATGTGTGTGTGTGTGTGAACCTGGACTATAAAAACAAGTCGCCCATCACGTGTAAATGTCTGGCTCATTCATTTTATCACACATGGCAATTTCATGTTCCTGAATAATTTGATGAAACAAAACCGAAAACAAACAAACAAACAAAACAGAAAGATGAAGAAAAGAAAAAGAAAAGAAGAAGAAAAAAATAAGGGGTCGGGGTGGGGTGGGGGGAAGGAGGCGATATATTAAGAAAGAAAGAGAAGGGCATGGCCACACTAAAAATAAAATAAAACATGAAACACACTTCTTCTACTTTTCTTTCTTTTTTTGGTTTGTTTTTAAAGTTTTTTGTTTTTTGATCGCCCTGATATAACCGTAACGGTTGACTGGGCGTAAAACACCAACTTACTTACTTACTTAAAGTAAAAGGCAAAGAACAACGTAAAAGAAAAATGAATATACTATTGACTACAAATATGAATTTTTTTAGGATACGCCAATTCAAACAGACAGTCAAAATCATCATACTGGCAAAAAAGAAGACAAAATAAAACAGGCATTTCCAATAACAAAGCAACTAATTACAGAAACAACTCATACACATGCATGCTCACACACACACACACACACACACACACACACCACACACACACACACACACACAAACACACACACAAACACACACACAACACACACAACACAACACACACACACACACACACACACATGGACGCACGTACACACATACACATCACACGCATGCGCGCACGCACACACACACACACGCACACACACACACACACACACACACACTCAGACACACACACACACACATGCACGCACGCACCCCCACCACACATGTCCACACACACACACACACACACACACACACACACACACACACACACACACACACACACACATAGAAGGACATGTTCACACACATACACTCATACACGTGCGCGCGCGCGTCAGAGTTGATAAAGGGGGTAGCGGTCGGAGTACATGATTAATTACATTTACAAATATAAACACATGAGACATCAGTTCGTGAAGGCGGTGGGGGGGGGGGGGGGGGGGTGAGAGAGAGAGAGACCAATGTTCGTATTTTAGAATTTGTCATGAAAAACACACTTGGAGCCTCTCCTTGTATTGTTTGCTACTCGTCGAATCTATTCATAGCTTCTTTTTCAGAAATTGCATTGGCGGTTTCACATACTGACACTGAGTCAGTGAGTGGCACGGTTTTCGTGTCAAATATGAGCTCACATTCCTTCGGCAATGCTTTCAGCCAAAGTCGAATATAATTGTGTTTGTTTTCAAAGCAAATCAGCAAACAAAAACAAAACATCAACCACAACGACAACAACAACAGCAACAAAACAACAACAAACATTAACATTAAAAAAAAAAAAGCCTGACTGTTCGTCTAGACTAGCCTGATGATCTGTCACCAGTGTAATATCACTATAACTGAGCTCTGTTTGAACAAGTTAGTGACATAACTGCGAGTTGTCTGTCTTACCTTTTCGTGGAGAAATTCCTCGTGGCGAAGATACACTGGTGATAACCGTCGTCACTTGGCTGCCAGTGACTGCAGTCTGCGCATTGACTGTCTCTATAAATAGTTCGTGTTTCTGACTAGACTGAAAGGTGCATCCTAGGATTCATCGTTCCCGAGAAACTGCGCTTGGTTAGTTAGCCTGAATCTGCTACTTTGTCAATTTTTTTCCAAACTACTGGTAACACTATCGAGATTCCTTGCTTGTGGGCGAAATTATAGTAGCAGACGATATTGGCGGCCATTTTTTTATTTTTATTTTTTTGATTGCCAGCTTTACAGCCGCAATGACGTATTTATTTATAAGTTTGTAAAACTTCAGAAATTAGGTATTTATTATAATTTTATATATTTATAGCTAGTATTGATGCAGACTTTCAAAACATTTCATAGGAGTAGGAACAGGGCTTAGATTAGATGGATTTGGTATTTGCAGATTTAATCGGTTGCAGAACTTTGAGTCTGGCGCCGAATTTGGTGTTTGTGTTTGTTATCCAGGCTTAATTCTTGATTTTTAGGTAGATAAGTAGGAGGACTGCGTATATAGTGAATGTTTGGTATATTTTAGGGCCTTAGGTTCAAACCTATGATAGTGTTTAGGGGTATAGGTCGTGTTGTAGTTAATTAATTTGAGGTTAATTGCTGTGAATGCGGTTCCACGGCTGAGCTCACAGAGTTAATCTTATTTTTGCTTCATTTGATAGACTAGATAACAGTGATAATTTTTGATAGATAAAAAGATAATGGTCCGCAGTTTTGGGCATTTTAAACCGCGTTATAATGTGTTTAGTACTTTTTGAGTTAGTGCCCAATCAAAAGTTAGAAGAAACACAAGACAGTAGTTTGAAGTGCCTCGGGCAGCCTGCACAGATTTTGCTGGACAGTGCTGTCCATGCGGTCCGCTCAGCTGATATCAATAAGAGGCGAGTGCAGCGGGTGGTAGCGTGTGTGAGCCGGTTTGGTCTAGCGGTAAGGCGTTAGGCTGGTAAGCTGAAGGACCTCGGTTCGATACCGCTTCGGCTCTCCTTTCTCTTCACAAAGGTTGTGGTTTGTGGACACTGTCCTGTGACTTTGTCCACCACTTCCTACTGAAACATTAAAATGGCTCTCATCGCTGCCCATCTTAATGCAGAAGCCTTCTGGTGGTGACAGTGTAGCGATAGGTATATAATCTCCCTCTCCCCCCATCTCCATATGTGAGCCGGTTTGGCCTAGCGGTAAGGCGTTAGGCTGGTAAGCGGAAGGACCTCGGTTCGATACCGCTTCGGCTCTACTTTCTCTTCAAAAAGGTTGTGGTTTGTGGACACTGTCTTGTGACTTTGTCCATCACTTCCTACTGAAACATTAAAATGGCTCTCATCGCTGCCCATCTTAATGCAGGAATCATTCTGGTGGTGACAGTGTAGCGATAGGTATATAATCTCCCTCTCCCCTCACCTCCATACCCCCTTCCCCCCTTCACCCCGTCCCTAATAAGCCGTACGGTTTCTGTGGCCGTTAAGCACCATGTTTACTTACTTACTTACTTACACCTCCATACCCCCTTCTCCTCCTTCTCCCCGTCCCTAATAAGCCTTATGGTTTCTGTGGACGTTAAGCACCATGTTTACTTACTTACTTCGCCTCCATACCCCTTCCCCCCCCCCCCCCTTCTCCCCGTCCCTAATAAGACTTATGGTTTCTGTGGACGTTAAGCACCATGTTTACTTACTTACTTACAGGTGGTAGCCATCTTGATTTAGTGTTCCACTGGCCCGGGTCCATGACTGCATTTCGGCCACAAGTTCGGGAAAATCACCTCGTTGCCAGTAATTGATTAGTAGGATACTCATTGCCACTTGTTCAGGTTGTTTTGTTTATTCAGTCATGTTGCTGCTATGAATAATGTCATGGTGGAAGGCCGAACTGAGTGATGCATTTTGACTTAGGATGTGGTCAGTAGCAGGAGAATTACAGTAACACTATGATGTGTCAACCTCATAATACTGTAGGATGTGTGGTACTAGGCTAGGCCTAGTATGTGAATTTACTTGCAATTTAAGGGAACATCTAGTCAATAGATTCCTAACTGCAAGGAACATGCAAGACAGTCATGTGTAAAGTGTAACATATTGCTAAGTTGCAATGCTTTATAGAGAGGTGGCTAGACTATCAGCTGCCATATGTGGAAGTTGTCTGCTACAGTGATAGACTGCTGTGAATTTGTATTATTGGTTACTCCAAGTGCCATCTTACAAAAGTAGAGTGCCTGGTTGTTGATAATTGTGGATGTGGGCACCATTGCTCATTCATAAAGTATTCTCTTCAAGGTCAAGTGTCAATATACCTATAGATAGCATGCAAGCTGGCCAAACAATTAGAATCATAGTTTTTTTGGTATTCACACCTGGCTGATTGACTCAGTGGCATTGTAGCATTCATTACCTGTCCTTATTCTATGTTGTTTTGGTTTGACTGGTTTAGTGGTTAATCTAGTCATTGTAATATATATATATATGTATTATATATAGTATGTAGTATTGTATTTGTAGTATTTGTTCATAACTGTTCATAATAGTTTTACTTATTGATTTAGTCATATTATAGTTATTATTATTAGAAAAATGTACTTGTTTATCAAGTTCATAACTGTTTTCACTTACTGACTTGGATTATACTTATAGCTCTTATGATGATCTATTACTTGTCTATAAATGTTCATGACAGTTTTACTTATTTAGTTATATTATAGTTATTGTTAATGACAGATTTACTTATTGCCTTAGTCATATTATGGTTATTATTATGATTTTAAGTTTACACCTTAGGAATGATTATGCCTCTAGTATTGCCTGAATGCCCTGTATATAATGATGACTGACCCCCATTACTACATTTTGGTGTTTAGTTACTGATGTAATTATTGTCCCAGCCCCTGTCTGTCTGTAATCTGTTTGTTTTAGATGACTTGTTTGGTTTGTATGTGTATGTGTACACGTATGATGTTGGTAGTCTTTTAAATTCTCTCTCCCTCTGGCATGGTGTGAATGTATTTCATCAAGCGTATTATGTAGTTTCATATACTCTAATGAAATGTTCCCTGCAACCTTCCCCTCAGCCCTTATATGTCATTGTCTGGGTGTGTAAATAAAAGTATCACTATAGCGTGTGCCCGAGTCAAGATGAGTGATAGTTGTGGACTGATAGAATTGTGCTGTGACATGATGGTAGGTCCATCATACTGTGTTCATAACAATGGTCTTGTGATGTTTTCCCCCTTGCACATGGTCAGTACTACAGTTACTTAGTTTTATAGCGGTTTCAGATTATTAAGTTCTAGAATGGTATGTTATGTTGCTTTATTAATTGTTGTGTGAGTACTTATGTCACTTAGAGTTGTATGCATTTCATTGAGAGAGTATTATGTAGTTGTTTCATATACTCTGATGAGATGTTCCCTGCAACCTACCCCTCAGTCCCTTAGCATTCTTGAATGTGAATGGTTGTGAGACATTATTAATGGATGTTGTTCTGTGATGTGTCCATTCCATATCAAACGGTGTCACTAGTGGTTGTTCCGTCAACTTTGGCTTACAATGTTTCTTCAGTTCATGCTTGTTGTGGTTAGTGCATTTTATTATTTTATACATTTCATTGAGAGTACTATGTGGTTGTTTCATAGGCTCCAATGTAATGTTGCAGGCATAACAATGACTTAGTACTATATTATAATTTGGTATTTGATTTCTAAAAAATTACATGTATACATTATTATTATGTGTAAGTGATGTATGCTCGGCTGGACCAATAATTGTGTTTATTGTTTGTCACAGCGTGCTGTCTTCACAACCAATAAATGGTGAAACATCTATTTTGAGTCTGGAGTCCATTCCCCATGACTGCCACATCACATTCAGTTGATCTCTACTCCGTAGGCACTCCATCACCACAGGAACCTGTTTAAATCGCTTGTGACGATGAGCAGGGTGACCTGTTTGATTCCGCGGGCCCACACGAAAAACTGTATCAGCCAAAACTAACCCAGTTAAAAAGTAGGGAGAGGATTTGGGGAAAGGTGAATGGACCGGGAAGGTAGAAACCATGGTCAAGGAAGAAATTTCTAGCAGTGGGCAAAGCATGCGTGGCTATATTCTGACCTACTCGAGGCTCTAAAGCAGATCATTTGTCAGCTCTGGGCTCTCAACAGAGGAGACCTTAATTTCTGTGTCCCCAGTACCCCATTTCCAGAGAGAAACTGCAGGGTGTATTTAATTATTATATGTTAATTTCAGTTCTATAGGCCTATGGTCAGTCGCACTGGCGTGGAGACTATCGTAAATGGCAGTTTCGGCACCTAATAGCATTGTCATCGTTTGTTAGCCCTCACATACATGTGCGAAGCTTACAGTTTATGAGTTGCGCAGTTTCGAAAGGTATCAAAATAATACATGTCTAATGACTTCGGAGAGATCGCCATGGTGTTCCAGAAGTAAAAGGGGATGAATTACATAGAGAAGTCTGGATCTGCCATGCCCTCCGCCGGCCTAAAGTGAGTGTTTACTGATTGTTATGTTCAATGTGTGTCTGATTTGCTTGTAGGTGTGCGTGCGTGCGTGCGTGCATGCATGTGTGTGTGTGTGTGTGTGTGTGTGCTGTGTGTGTGTGTGTGTGTGTGTGCGTGCGTGCGTGCGTGCTGTGTGTGTGTGTGTGTTACATTCATATCGATATGGCCCGTGACAGGTATCTTTTCGGCTTAGCCCCAACCCCGACCCCTTCCCCGCCCCACCCACGTTACAGTTTTGCCGCAGCAATGAACTGCGACTGATTTGTGTTGCTCATCTATCGAAACATACGGACCTATTTAATTGGTTCCGCAAGGGACAATGTAGTAGCTCTATATGACGGAAGTATTTAGCCTGTGTATCATTGAAGATCGCCGAGTTTCGCAACGTCCGTTCAAACTATCATAAAAACTTACATCATTTTTCAACTCAGATCAGTCTGTTCAGGACTGTATTAACGGTAGTCTACTTTCCTGTTTGGTCACAGCATTGTACACGTACAATGGTTTCTCGTCCAGCGTTCTTCCTGCTTGGTATTTTTGTGGTGTCATTGGAAATTTGCTACTGTGACCTCTCGTGTAAGTATCGAATAGTGTGTGTGTCTGTGTGTGCGCGTGCATGCGTGCGTGCGTGCGTGTGTGTGTGTGTGTGTGTGTATGTGTGTGTGTGTGTGTGTGTGTGTGTACGTGCGTACGAAAGTGTGTTACTCTGAGTGTCTAACAGTCAACTCATCGCCCACAACACAGTACAGAGACAGTTCTCCTTCAAGATTCAAGATACCTTTATTATCTCATTGGAGAAATTAAAACATACTAGTGTTAGTGTTAGTGTTTTCAGTGACCTCCTGACTACTTCAGACTCTGGCTCCATCTCCATTCTGACTCATCTTGATCCAAGCGCTGCCATCGACACTATCGATCATAATATTCTTCTGACTCGTGTTGAAAACACTTTTGGTATTCAGTTTTGTGATCTTGCTTTGTCCTTCTTCCGTTATATTGCAGGTGCAAGGTGGTAACTGTGAATGAAGTAAAATCCTCTCCTTCGCTTCTGACTTGCGGGGTCCCCCAGGGCTCTGTCCTGGGACCTATCTCTTCATTTTGTATACTCAGCCTCGTTCTGATGTAATTAGTCTCCACTCTGTCTCTCATCACATGTTTGCGGATGATACTGAACTGTACAAATCTGATTCTCCTTCTGAAGCATTCACTCTTTCTCAGACCAGCGAATCCTGCATTTCAGATGTGAAGGTCAGTCTGGGTAGTTCAGAATAAACTTCAGTTAAATGACGACAAAACAGATATTCCTTTGATAGGCTCTGCTCCTGGAATTGAACTTCCAGCTTCACTATGTGTGGGTCAGAGTGACATCCCATTTTCCAGTGCAGCTCATAACCTTGGTGTCATTTTCGACAGCCAGCTTGCATTAAAGTAACAGGTGAACAAACTCTGTCAACTTGCTTACACGGAGATCAGGCGGATCTTTTCAATCCGACAGTATATTTCTTTTGAAGCCATCAAAACTCTCGTTTCCTCTCTTGTTCTCTCTAGGCTTAATGCTCTCCTTGCTGGCTCTCCTCAGGTTCCCATTGATAAAATTCAGAGAGTGAGAAACTGTTCAGCTCGCCTCATCTTCAAAGCTCCTAAATCTGCCCACGTCACTCCTTTACTCTACGATCTCCACTGGGTACCAATCAGCAGCCAGATTCAATACAAAATAGCTCTCATCTGCTTCCACATTGTCTCTAGTACAGCTCCCCGATACCTGACTGAGTTGCTTCATCTCTACTCTCCTTCTCGCTCTCCTCGCTCAGTCTCGGATACTCGGTCTTCCATGTTCCTAGGATGGGCAGAAGGACCCTGGGGGAGAGATCTTTTCAATAATCAGTCTGTGATGTGGAATTCTCTTCCTCTCTCTGTCAGGCATTCGCCTTCACTCTCTTCTTTTAAGTCAAAACTGAAAACCCATCTCTTTTCTGCATACTGATCTGTCGTTTTCTTCCCACTGTACCAACCAACCACCAGTAATGCATGTATTTGTAGAGTGTGTGTGTGTGTGTGTGTGTGTGTGTGTGTGTGTGTGTGTGTGGTGGTGATGGATGAGAGAGAGAGAGAGAGAGAGAGAGAGAGAGAGAGAGAAGCAATGAGCGTATATTTATGTTCTTTGTAAGCGCTCTTTATTCTTCCGAGAAGGGACGCCATAAATAATCTATTATTACTATTATTATTATCATGGTGCTGGGGATCGAACCCGCGACCTTCCTATCACACGGCAAGACCGCTGCGCCCTAGCTACCTGCACTGATCTATATTTCCACAGGCCTTTTTTCCCCTCCCTCCTTACCTGTTCATATTGGCATACTGGTGCTTGCTCTTTTCCCCCAGAAAGCTATCACTGCTGCTGCTGCTGCTGCTGCTGCTGCTACTACTACTACTACTACTAACTGCTGCTATTTGTGTTCATGCACGTGTGGTTTGTGTTTGTTATCTCTGTCTGTGTCTGTCTGGCTGGCTGTCTCTGTCTTTTCCTCCCTCCCTCCCCCCCCCCCCCCCCCCCCCCCCCCCCCCTCTTTTTTATGAGAGGTAGAGAAGATAATTATTCTTAAGTATTTCAGCACATTCATTGCTTGCATCGCTTTGTTGTGACACACGCAGTTTACTAGATCTTTTCTCTCTGTCGCTTTTTTTGTTTTGTTTTTTTGGGGGGCGGGGGTGGGGGGGGGGGGGGGGGGGTGTCAACGTTTTTTCTTCTCTCGACCTAGTCCTACTCTAGTCACTATCTTCTTAACACGTCTTACGCAACTGTCACTGTCACTGTTGTCCTCAAGTTTCTCGCAAGTACCGCAATGCTGTCTTAGCCGGCCTTCCACGGTACACGATCCAAAGACTCCAGCACGTCTAAATCTGTGCAGCAAGATTAATCCTGAGAGCACCCAGATCTGAACACACGACCACACTACTTAAGCAACCCCACTGGCTTCCGATACCTGCTCGCATTCTTTACAAACACATGTCTTGCTTTCTCTCCCATGAACCGTCTTTGAGACTCCTTTCTACCTCTCTGGCATGTTACATCTACACCGCCAGAAGATACATTCACATTAAAAGTGTCCCAGAATTCAGCTACGAAATTAAAGGCTACCGCTCAGTCTCCTACATTGCGGCTGTTGCGGCACGTTTTGATGCACTGTCTGCACTTTTTGTTACTCCGGCACGTTTTGTCACTACGTGATGACAAAACGTGATGACAGAACGTGCCGAAAGGTCCACTCGCTGCACGTTTTGTCACTCCTTCGCCAGCAACACTATAATCTGTCTTTCCCTTCCTTTGATGGTGTGTGTGTGTGTGTGTGTGTGTGTGTGTTGATGTGCATTTGTCCGTGGCAGCGCGCGCCCCGTGTGTGTGTTGTGGTGTTATTGTGCTGTTTTATTATCCCCACTTCAATCAGTGCTAAACTGAAATTCTGTATTGCTTTGAGGCTGCTGCTACCCATAGCTCTGTGAGCTGTATGAAATATGACTATAGATAGACTGAGTGAAAATGTGGTTTGATTGTGTGTTGTGGATGTCTCGTAGGTATAATATCATTGTTTGATTGAATGGCTGGTATGGCTTGATGAGAAAGAAGGTAAACGTGAACTGACTTTGGGTGTGATGTTTCATTCCATGCAGCGTCTTGTACATTTTGTAGCATAATATGTGCCTAACATGTTTTCGTTACTATTATTTATTATTTTCCCAGCTACTCTTAGGCCGCCTAGACCCAGGTGGTCGAACTTCTTTTGCAAACTGTCTTTCCGGACCCCAACCAACTTTGATCCTTCCACCTACAATGAAACCCCGCCGATATTTTGTTCCTTTCTCTAATTAAGAGGTTATTCCATTTTGTCGGCCTTGCTGCTTGCACCGCACAATGGCGTTAGAAGTAAAATAGAAGGGCGGTTCCTCTTATTGAAGTTGGTTAATTTAAAGTGGAAACACAAATATATTTCTGTTTTCTTTTTTTCTTTTTTGAGAACGCTGGCTGTCATCCTTGTTTCAAATGTTTTCTATTTAACTCGAAAGAAGGTGCAGCACTTTGATTTGTGGCGCAGACACGCACGCAGACACGTACGCGCGCAAGCAGGTACCCCCCCTCTCCCGCACAACACACGCACACACACGCACGCACACACGCACAGCACGCACGCACGCACGCACACACACACGCACGCACGCACGCACGCACGCACGACACACACACACACACACACACACACACACACACACACACACACACACACACACACACACACACACTATCAGATGTACTGATATCCAAGTGAGAAAACAAAAACAAAAAGGTACAATGCCTGCAGGATTTGTCACTACCTCTTTGGTGACAAAACGTGCCGCAACAGCGGCTCCATCAGGGAACTCTCTACCTTCAGACATCAGACATGCAAGAATCCTAAACACTATCAAATCCAGATTCAAGTTATATCTTTTCATCAATAATTTCACTGATTAGCAATTGTACCTGAAAATCATATCTTCCTGGAGTGGCTACTGCTGCATGCACACTCGCGCGCGCGTATGCGTGCGTCCGTGCATCTGTATGTGCGCGCGTATGTGTGTGTGTGTGTGAGC
>JABMCL010002119.1:50000-81744 GCA_018857735.1 Alviniconcha marisindica | reverse complement strand
CACAGTGTTTTGCTGTATTTCCCCTAAAGTTAGCAAATCCATATGACATTTTTCATACAACAGAATGATCATGTTATGTTAATAATCCTCAAATGCATAGACCATTTTAAGATTTTCTAAGACATATAATTTATACACATGATTATGTAGTCTGAAGTTCACGGTGGAAAGGGACAAAGAGATGATCTGCAACCAACTAATGGTAAAAACTAAAACAGATCAATTCTTTTGAATGCTTTTAAACGTATAAGATAAATTAAAGCATGCACACAAAGATGTTGAAAGTCAGTACAGAGAATTATGTATGACAAAAAAGAGAATTACCAGTTAATGGGCTTTGACCTGATCAAGTAAACAATCGGTTTCATTTAATAATGTTGGATCCCCAAAAAGTGAACAGTCTGTTTAACATCAATGCCACTTGCCAGTCCGTGAACTCACTGGGAGCTTTCTGCATCTCGTGGCGTGTCACTCCAGTGTGTTCATCACCACAATTGACATGGGTCCATGGCCTTTTTTCAATAGCCTTTTTTCAATAAACCATTCAGACTCTCAATCACTCCAGTGCACAGTTGCAAACAGGCTGCATCAACCAACACAGCGTTAATTGGACATAGCTTAAAATGCAGCATTTACATAATTTCCAGGGGTCATATTTTCTATGCTTTGGGTAAGTTCAGTGCTACAAAGAGCCGCCCATGCGTGGTTAATGGCGTTATGGCCATTGTCATTTATTGATTAATGGTCTGTTTAAAGTAACGCTGTCAAAACGTCTTTGTGCCGTTGTGGTTCTCCTTAGTGGGCCTCTGACACACTGGCACAGGAAGGGGGACAAAGCCCTGAGGAAGATTGTGAGATCACTTACAGATGTATTGTGAAATAGCTTACAGATATACTGTGAGATAGCTTTCAGATGTGTTGCCCAGCTTACAAATGTGTTACACGTGTTGCGCAGCTTGCAAATGCATTGCATGTGTTGCCCAGCTTACAAATGTGTCACCAGCTTACAAATGTGTCACCCAGGGGTCATTTGATTTTTTTATCAGCTCAGGGCTTTTGATATTATCCCATGGTAGGATCTGCCCTGTCTTGCTTTTACTGCATACAGCCCATTTTAACAGTAATGAGAGTTTTGGGGCGCTTGCTTAGCCTTGCATTCAAAAGCCTAAGTGCGGACAGGAACATGACAAGTAATGCCACAAGGTGGCACAGCAGAAACCACCCTACAGCAACCAGGATCCGAAATACTACAGTAGGCCACTGCTCACTCTCCGCAACAACTAAGGTACAACAAAAGGACCGATAAACATTGTATCGATTACGTTTTCAGGGTTATGTTTTGACCTGAAACTGCTTTAAACGTGTTTTACAAAATTTATTATAAAGTTCATTAGGTTAAATTAGTGTCACTGGGTTTGTTCCTTTTCCCCTTCCTTGGCTTGTAGTCTGCCGCACTGAAAGCAGCCTAGCGATTCAAAAATTCACTCTGTGTTCATGTTGTATGCATTACTTGACATGTGAGGGCATTTCTTGGAACTTGAAAGGTTCAAGGTGGATGTTGTTTGGTACATGAGGACTTTGAAAAGTGTTCGGTGCACATGAACTTTGAAAAAGTTGGGAGTATTTGTGTTGTGAACTATATCAAAATCATCATTGCACCGTGGTGCCTGCGTTACACTTGTTTCAGACTTATATTCTCGTTGGCCTAGGCCGAGAAATCGGCCACTTCCTGCAGGGATTTATGGGTATATTTTATAAAATATATCTGTAAAGGATCTTTCTTTTTTTTCCTTCTTTTTTTAAAACATTGATCAGCATATACACTTGGTATATGAATAAAAATTATTGTGTACATATTTTACAAGTAAAGTTTGTTGGTATTGGACAGAATTCTTCTTTAGGACAAATACGTTTTGGTAGTGTGCTGTACCGCCATCATATTAGAAATTGTACATGTATGTATACATTGTGTATAGAAAATTTTGTGTTGTGCAACTTGGAATTGTTTGAATGTTGTACAGAAATTTCTGTCTGGTGGTAAATATCTATGTGTGTGTTATTGTTTATTGCGTGTGCCAGAAATAAGTTGTATGTGTATAAATCTATACACACAGTGGAGCCCTCTTCAATTTTACCCCCTGCAGTGCCAGGGAGAGCAGTCTGTGAATGTCCGTGCCAGAGAAGTACAATGTTCTGAATGGAAAATATTCCAATTCTTTTCACAGGCAAGGAAAACACACAAAATGGTGTAATAATATATTTTTCAACAGTATATAATCTATCTTTCAAGTGATCAAATAATCAGCCAGAAAATGGGAAGCACACATCACATTGTGCTTCACAGAATATTCAGTCGGTGGGGGGGGGGGGATTTGAATAGTAGTAGTAGCAGCTTGGTGTTTTACGCCCAGTCAGCCAGTACAGTTACATCAAGGCAAAAGGGATGTTGAAAATGGTTTGATTAGTTTAATAATAATGGATGACAATAATAATTGGTGATGCTTAATAAACTAAATATGTGTATTGACACATGTGTGTCCTCCTAGCACTGTAGGATAACAAGTTGATCCAAAATGACATCTGCACCGAACCCTTTCCTTTTCTCTGTATCCCTTTATGAAGACTAGGTTCCATCGGGATTAGCCCTGATGTAATCCTCTGTGGTAGATTGGGCTCAGAGCCGCAGCTAACTTCCATCAGGATTAGCCCTGATGCAATCCTCTGTGGGTGACTGGGCTCAAAGCTGCAGCTGACTTCCATCAGGATTAGCCCTGATGCAATCCTCTGTGGGTGACTGGGCTCAAATCTGCAGCTGACTTCCATCAGGATTAGCCCTGATGCAATCCTCTGTGGGTGACTGGGCTCAAAGCTGCAGCTGACTTCCATCAGGATTAGCCCTGATGTAATCCTCTGTGGGTGACTGGGCTCAAGGCAGTAGCTAACTTCCATCAGGATTAGCCCTGATGCAATCCTCTGTGCGTGACTGGGCTCAAAGCCGCAGCTGACTTCCATCAGGATTAGCCCTGATGCAATCCTCTATGGTAGACTGGGCTCAAAGCCGCAGCGAACTTCCATCAGGATTAGCCCTGATGTAATCCTCTGTGGGTGACTGGGCTCAAAGCAGTAGCTAACTTCCATCAGGATTAGCCCTGATGCAATCCTCTGTGAGTGACTGGACTCAAAGCAGCAGCTCACTAACTAATTCCATCAGGAGAAGTCCCTGAACCATCTCCAGTCCAAAGAAGCTTGAAGTGGAAGACCAGTTTAAGAACACTGCTTTGGTCCACCCCTCAGTGCTCAGAAAGGCTGATTTGGAGCAGATCATAGGATGTCTTAATAATAATAATAATGTCTTATAACCAGCAAGAAGCAGTCTGCTAAGGTTATCATATTAATAAATACTGACCTTTCAAGGCAGAGAACGGATGTGTGGTCCTGACCGTTTTAAAGGGGTTCCGCTGGAGTGAAGGCGTATATTTTGAATTACATTTTTGTAGATCTGTAGCGTATTTTTCACTGTCATGCTGTTAACAGTGAAAAACTAACTGAACAAGAGGTGGTATGACCGTACACTTCTGTGTCCAGTGCCACGCCCACACCACTGAATGTGGATGGAAAATGTTACACTTCCCCTGATCTCACTCACTGTTTACTCTGCTGTCATTCATTTTGCACTTCTTTCTCAGCCCAGTCCTTTTGCTTGAAGAAAAATTGCCCCTGTTTTAGAGGGAGGGGGGTGGGGGCTGTGAGTGGATTCAGGGCACTTGTATTGCATACTGTGTGTCCGTGTTAAAATAAATAAGCGTTTGTTTGAACCTTTTTGAGTTTGGATCTTGTTTTAGAACGCTAGATTGTCATTCTGTTTCAGATTTTTGATGGGTAGTACAGAACACACTTCTTCTCTGCAGTTCTGTACTTTTACGTGTATGTTGTTGGACTCGTCAAAAGTTCAGTCATGCTAGAACAGAACAAAGTAAGTTCAACAAGTGCTTCCCCAAAATATCCTCAAAACCACTGCTCTCATTTTAAAGTTCAGTTAGTCTTGTTTCAGTGCAGTTTTTTCAGACATGTAATTTTTTGCAGTGATCTATAGTAAAACAGAAAGCAACAAACTGCTAACCAGAAAGCAGTCCTGCTTGAAAAACATGAGGGCATGTTTTGGGGTACATTGATATGTCTGTGTACATTTTTATAGTACTGGCTTGTATTCTGGCTCCGTTGTTCAAGTTGCATCAACTTACAGTTTGATCAATGCATTTAGTGTTGTGGGTGCCTGTCTGAGATATGAGAGAGTAAGACTGCAGAGCTGTAAATACTGTAGCATAACAATGAGTCTGTCAGTATCATATCACCTTTCTGATTTCACAAAACCTTGTTCAGGACATTCATTATCATTGTTTTTCTTGTGTTGATGTAAAATTACACTCTTGTCTCAGATTCAAATAAGAAATTTTACTGTTTTAAAGTGAAACAGATTAAGGCGTGTTTATCTGTGTTTACATCTGTGGTAGAATGTGCTCATTTCTGTGCTGAATTGCATAGAAGCTGGTCTGTTTATATTTTATCAGTGAAAAAGTTTTATCTGTAGTAATGCCATCGATGTTTATATATCTGCAGACTAGCATGTACTGTCTGTATTAAGTGATTTTAACTGTTTCTTATTTTAAAACTGTAGGCTGTGCATTGTTTGGAAGTGCACATGTTTATCAAAAGAGAATATTTTTGGGGATCTAACACTGTTTTGTTTTAACAGTTAAAAGTGTACTTTTAAGGCATATTTTTGTTTTTGTACAGATTTGTTTCAACTGGCTGTGTCTGAGAGAAGGGAAACTGTTCTTGGTTCTTTAGCATGTGTATGTATATTTTGCAGATCTTTTCTTTGGGAGTGAATGCACTATGGTTGCGAGATTTTGTTTGTTTTTTGTCAGGGATTTGAAATTGCATTTGCGATTTAACAATTTAAAGCGGCATGTAATTTGATAAAAAGCATTGCTTCTTTTCTTGCGTGTGTGTGTGTGTGTGTGTGTGTGCATGCGTGTGTTTGTATGGATGTATGTATGTGTGTGAATAAAAGAAGAGTACACTTTACATGATTGCTCCTATTTGTGTATAAGTGGTTGTACATTTGTCTTACATGCACATTCTTGTTAAAAACCAATGCGCGTATACATTTGTGAACTACAACAAACAAACAAACAGAAAAAGCAACTGTGACTCTTGGAGTTGCTAGTACAAGTAAACGTGGCTTTGCGTTCTGATGTTTTGTAATGGCAATATCATTTTACTGTTCCCTTTTGAGTCAGCTTGAGCAGGCGAAAAAGCAAATGTGCTGAGAACTAGAAGTTTGCCGTCTTGCTTTTCTGTACAAGTCTTCTTCAAAACTATCTGGTCACTGCCATACACTTGCAGAATTATGGTTCCAGAAGGCTTGCAGAAGACCTGTCAGATGAACAAAAGTAACCGAAGCAAAGAAACTAGATTACTGAAGTTTAGTGGGTTTTTTGCTTTATTTTCTTTTTTCCTCATTTCTATATTTTTGTTTGATATCCATGATCTGAAGAATGTTTATACCTTGACAATTATCTTTGATCTTTTATCATTATTCTTGCTGTTTAGCGGAATTCTTTTTGGTTTGTTTTAAAAGGGCATAGTAAAAAAAGAAACAGTTTTGTAGTTGACAGATGTGTTTGTTTGAAGTACAATTTGAGGATGGGATTTGGTAATCAGTGGATGAGAACTCTCTCTGACTCCCCCCTCCCCCCCTCAACCCCCCTCTCACCTACCCACCTTCCATTTTTGTTCTTTTTTTTTATATGTGTGTGTATGGTGGAGCTCCTGACAAAAGACCACCCAAGTTAAGGAAAGGTGGTTTAAAAAAAAAAGTGGTCTTTTGTGAGTAACCCATTTACATGGAAATATAAACAGAAGTGTTTGTGGAAATATGGTCAGAAAACAGAAGGTGGGGGTTGGGTGGGGTCTTTCAAGTTTGACTGTACAAGCATATTAATCAGAAGCTGATCCTGTTGGCCTTTATAAATACCTGACTGAATGAATTACTATGTCCAATACAATTACATGCCAGATTCATATTTTTACTTTGAGTGGCAACAACCGCTTCTTTCTGTCATTAATTATTTTATTTTTTTAGTGTTCTCAAAAATGTGCATTAAAAGCAAGAGCCATTCAGTGATCCATCCTGTATACAGTTCTATTTGAGACAAATTTTAACATTTTAATGCAAGTAGTTTTGTGAAGACAATGCATAAAGATTGTTCTAGTCACCTTTGTTCTTCACAGCAAATCAAACATCAAATTTTCACCTGGAGTGTTTACTCTTGCTTGGGGATGTTGTTACTGTGAGCTTACTTATGGCTTTGCAAAACATCTTTTTCATTGCTAAAATGCAGTCCATAGGAGTGTTTAGCCTAAGCATTACCTTCCCCAGTTGCTTGTATGTAATTTTACGTGCATTATTTTGAGCATTGAATTTATGACATTTAAGCTTTAAGATTCCATTCATGTGTATGCAGATGCACCAGATTTCACATTCATAAAAATGAAGGCATTTGCTTCCACAAGTGTAGATTCAGATGCAGTATTTTCAGTTGCCCGCCCCCCCCCCCTAACAATTTTTACTAGGTTCAGTGGCTCATCCATATATGTATGGAATCCTTGCTTCTCTCCTCTACCAAACCTATTTTCAAAAAGCCCTTTTCAAATCGCTTTGTTGTTTTTATTTTGATCCTTTTTGAAATTTTTATCTTTATAAGCTTAAGACTAAACAAACGAAAATAGAAGAAAGTTGATGTGCATGTTGATTTTTCTTCTAACAGCAGCTATATTGGTCAGTGACACATTCGCCCGCATGTCTGGCACAGAAATGTCACAGTGACCTAACAGCAGATCGCTATGTGCCTAGGGACAGAGTGAACTCTAAGGGAATAAACTTGATTATGGATGTTGACAACTCTTGTGGTTTTTCAGTTCTCTATGTGCATGTGTGTGTGTGCGTGCGCACGTGTGTGTGTGTATGCTTGTGCGTGTGTGTGACTGTGCATGCATGTGTGTGACTCTGCCTGTGTATGCACATGTGTGGGTGCGTGGGTGTGTATGCTTGTGTATGTGTGAGTATTTGTGCACGTGGTGTGTGTGTGACTGTGCATGTGTGTGTGACTGCATATGTGTGCACTTTCATGTGTGTGTGTGTGTGTATGCACATGTACATTTGTGCATGTGTATGTGACTGTGCATGCATGTGTGTGTGACTGCATGTGTGTGTGACTGCATGTGTGTGCACAAATAAGAAAAGAAGAAAAATAGCCCACTCAAGTACACAGACATGAATGAGGTAATGCTGCACTGCACATTTTACCCAAAGCAATTTATTCTCATCAACAGTACAAAAGATTGAGTTAACAAATAACAAAACCTCAGATTTTACATTTTGTTAACAACACATTATACAAAGGTAAAATAAATAACATACAGAGGTTTCATCATCAGCTAAAATAATTGACACCTTCATTAAATATTTAAGAGAGACTAAGTTCGGCAATAAAAGATTCAACATCACTAGTTAAAAATAAATAAATCTGAAACAGAATGACTGCTAGCATTCTAACACAAGACCCAAACACAGAAAGGTTGTGTCTGTGTCATAATAAATAAGCGTTCTTTTGAACCTTTTCGTGTTTGGATCAACATCACTGAAACTTTGAACTTTGTCAAAAGAGGTAAACAAAAACAAAAAAACAAAAAACAGAAAAGGGGGGTGGGGGGTGGCATTCAGGTGCCTGGACTGAGACTTTCTGGCAACGCTGCATGGATTCATGACAACAGAAACCAGCAGACATGCTTAGTTCCAGAGAGAAATAAGAAAGAACAAAACAAACACTGGACGCTAAAAATACAACATACATGAAAAAAAACACCTGTTTCAACATTCCGTGGCATTGCGCATATCAGTACAAAACTTCCACCATCTGGACTGCGTTAGATTAGGACCACCTTCACAATACACTGATTCAGTCAACAATTAATGTGTCCTTGAGATTTGAGTGACATACACAATCTGAAACAGAATGAGTCACAGAGCCTCATGTGGAATCAACAAACAAGGGAGTTAATCAGCGCTCAAAAGACGTCACACAAACACAACAACAAAGACCTGAGTCACCAAGGGTAACTTTCAACTGGCATGCAAGTAAATACAAGGTCCATAAACTCCACCAGAGAAAACACCTGCTTCAACATTCTGTACCTCTGGTACCTTTGTTCAAGAATGAAGTAATAATAATGCACATTTATCATGCACTCATCAACGCCCTGAGTGCTCACATGATACATATTAACCTAAATACAGTATTCTATACACACATAGAGCACAGTCGGGTCCTACCAAAACAATTTACATAAGGTAACACACACACGCACACACACACCACACACACACACACACACACACACTCACGACTGTAGCAGTACAGGATGCAAAGTTCTGTACTACTGGTGAACATTTTCATTTTCATCTGTTTCATGATGCTGACATTCCTGTTTCTTGGCTATTGCTGTGTTGCTGCCGGAAATATCATCAGCCAGAAATATGGTCATCAGAGTTAAAGAAAAAATATTGCACTCAATTTAAAAAAAAAAAATTTAATCATAATTTTCACCAGGCAAGTGTGCCACAAATACATGGTCTCAGACATAAATGAAGAAGTAAACGAACAATCCACTCTACAGGTTCAATTTCTCACTTCTGATGTGCCGGTTGCAGTGATACTTCAGATGACCTCGCTCAGAGAAGGCACGGTGACAAATGTGGCAGGTGAAAGGCTTCTCGCCTGAGTGAACACGCTGGTGTGAGCTCAGCGTCTCTTTGTGAGCAAACTGCTTTCCGCACAGGTCACACAGGTAAGGACGTTCACCTGCAAGGAAAAAGAAAACAAAAGTTGAGTCAGGTGATGAAACTAAAAATCTGTTATTCCAAAAATAAATGTAGAAAGGCCTGGTACACACACACACACACACATACACACACACATAGAAACAAATAACTGCCTTGAAAAAAAATGTCAGAAACCACTGTAGCCTTCACGCTAACTGTGTGTATATAATATAAAACATTTTAAGGGCGTTTTTTAAGTCTGATCCCACTCATCATCACTCGTGGAAATCATTTCTGAAACAGTTAATTAGCGCCCGAAAGACATCACATGAACACGCCAACAAAGACCAGAACCACACACGGTAACTCTTACCTGGCATGTGAGAAAACATAAGCTATATAAACTCCACCAATGGGAAATCCTCAAAATATATCAATTTATTTTATTTTTTTATCAAATCAAAAGGTCATTAATTTCAAAACAAAATCCTCAACTTCAGCCTCATGTTCTGATCTCTTCTACATGCTGGACGGAACAGGCTATGAGAAGACAAACTCCACAAGCAGGCAGACTAATACAGCATGTGACAGCAGGAGATGGGGTGCAGGGACGACAAGGTGGGGGTGGACGAATGTTTGGGAGTGAACGCAAGGCCTGTTGTGCGAGTGGATGGTAGTCTGGAAGAGTGAGACCATGAGTTGTTTACAAGTGCAATGGCTAATGCACAATTTTCTTCTTTCCGGTCCTCCTTGCATGGAACTGGCTCTGGCGGGTGTAACTGGCTCTGTAATACATTTCATGGCAGATGACTAAATTTCTGCAATGGATTAATAAAGTCGTCTTGTATCTTGTATCTAGTCACAGCTCAGGAGCTGTGAGAACAGGAGGGTGGGCCTGGGCTCACATTCCCCGTCCCACTCTTTCCGTGTCCCATATAAACCATACAGTGTCTGTGGATGCAAAACACCATGGAAGAAGTTGCATCTAGTTGGGGGTTTTTTTTTTTGAGGGTACAGCATTGTGACAAGCAAGCCACTGGCTGACTGGTGTGGTATCTGGTTTCTTTGAAGGTTCATCAGAGTGACAAATAAGCCGCTGGCTGACTGGTGTGAGTTTTATCTGGTTTGAGGGTGTAGCAGTGTAACAAGCAAGCTGCTGGCTGACTGGTGTGAGTTTTATCTGGTTTGAGGGTGTAGCAGTATGACAAGCAAGCCGCTGGCTGACTGGTGTGAGTTTTATCTGGTTTGATGGTGTAGCAGTGTGACAAGCAAGCTGCTGGCTGACTGGCGTGAGTTGTATCTGGATTCTTTGAGGGTTCAGCAGTGTGACAAGCAAGCCACTAGCTGTCCGGTGTGAGTTTTATCTGGTTTGAAGGTTCAGCAGTGTGACAAGCAAGCCAGTGGTTAACTGGACTGAGTTGTACAGGGTTCAGCAGTGTGACAAACAAGCCACTGGTTAACTGGACTGAGTTGTACAGGGTTCAGCAGTGTGACAAACAAGCCACTGGTTAACTGGATTGAGTTGTACAGGGTTCAGCAGTGTGACAAGCAAGCCACTGGCTAACCGGTGTGAGTCCTGCGGTGTCGGTTCAGGGAGCTCTTCAGTGTGAACTGCTGTCCACAGTCCCAGCAGCAGAAGGGTCTCTCTCCTGTGTGGATGCGCCAGTGGCGTGTCAGGTTTTCCCGGTACATGAACCGCTTCCCGCACTGACTGCACTGCAGCACACATGCATGCAAACCCATGCGAGTACACACCTACACAATGCACATCCACACACACACACACACACACACACAGGAGCACACACACACGCACGCACACACACACACACACACACACAATGTGCACACATGTGCATGCACAAACACACACACACTCCTTGTATTCAAAAGTCTGATAAGAAGGTGTCCCTCAAAAAGATTCTACGAAGAAGTCTCAAGGTTCTATGGTACCCAAAAGACAGAACACAACAAAGTTCAAGAGCATGCAAGTTTCAAGAGCACAAATTCTGCACATCAGAACCCCCCCCCCCCCCCCTTCCTTTTCAAACTGTCAACCATTAAATGCATTATCTGAGCCAATCTTGCTACTTGCGGTGCTAGCAGACATGCCAACCTTGTATCTCTTTTCTCCAGTATGGGTTCGCTTGTGTTGAGCAAATTTGCCGCTTTTGGCGTAGGTTTTCCCACAGACAGGGCAGTTGTATGGTCTTTCCTGTGTATGTGAGCGTCTGTGTTCTGTCAGTGATTTTCTCATTGTGTAGCTCTTCCCACAAACGTCACAGCTGAAACCAGCACACAAAAAGCTAAACAAAACAAAAATCCATCAGCGTCAGAAAAGAGCTGTCTGAATCAAGGAAAAACCAACATTATATTTGTGAACTTCATAGAGGGAAGGCAAAAACACACACGCACACACACACACGCATACAGAGGTGGATGTATGTAACACACGTGTGCACACACACACACACACACACACACACACACACGCACACAGAGGCGGATATATGTAACACACATGTGCTCACACACACACACACACACACACACACACACACACACACACACACACACACACACGCACACAGAGGCGGATGTATGTAACACACACACACACACACGCACGCACGCACGCACGCACACACACACACACACACCACACACATACACACACACACACACCACACACACACACACATACAGATACATGCACTCTGATCAGGCTGCAAGGTGTTTGAGAAAGTACTAAAACTAAAACCAAACAAACATCAATATAAATACAAAAGATCCAAGCCCAAAAAACAGAAAAGCAGTTGAAAAAGCTCTCACTGTGCACACTGCTCACACCTGAACACTTGGCGACGGTCCTGAGCACCTGTCACAGGGCCTTTGTTGTTCAGCTGGCACTTTCCCGTGTGCAACAGCAGATGGCTGCTCAACTCATCCTGGGCCGAGAAGACCTGGGAGAAAAAAATGTGTGTGGGTTATGTTCTTCAACAGTACAGCCATCTAGAAGGAGGACCAAAGCAAATATATATATATATATGCAAGCTGGCATGAAAGGTAAAATTATGGGCACACATTTCCATCTGCTAGCTTCATTTGTTTGTTCTGTAATTTATAAACACACACATGCATGCACGCACGCATGCACGCACGCATGCACGCACGCACGCACACACACACACACACACACACACCAGAACCACAAAACACACACACACACATGCACGCACACGTGTGTGCATACATGCACGCACACACATACACACACACACACACACACACACACACACACACAGCAAAAGAGTGCACATCACCTTTTCACAAAACCGACACTTGAACAATGCAGACTTGTCACAGCTCCTCCTCTGTCTCCAACCCTTCTTTGAGTCAGCCCCGACAACAGAAGACGGTGGCGCTGTTCTGCCAGAACCCTCCACCTTCCCTGCTCCCTCAGCTCCGCATGCAAACGCCGCACCCTTCTCACTCCCAGTACCAGTCCGGCACACAGCTGGGCCGCCCCAAACACCACGATCATCAGACTGCTTCCTGCATCGTCTCATCCTCCTCTCCAGTTCTGGCACCGGCTCCGCAGTCTTCAGCACCTTTGTGAGCCTGCCGCGTGGGTTGATCCTACCCCTGCTTCTGCAGTCGGGCAGCTCAGCATCACGTGCCTGCCCCTCTCCCACTTTCAGCAGCATTTTGTTCTTCTCAGTCTTGGGCTCTGAGCGGGTATTGCTGCTAGGGTTACTAGTTCCAAAGACACATCTGCCATCATCTTCCTTAACAAGGTTCCCTTCTTCTTCTTTTCGGCCACTCCAAGTCCCAAAGCCAGCAGCTGAACTGGTCAGATCTGAGGCGGAGGGAATCACTGAATATTTGCCCAGCTTGTCGGCAGGTGGCGAACGGGGCCAGGCTTCAGACATGGTGGGTGAACAACAAATGGGCAAATGGACTGGAACAGTGGGTGAACGGGCGGAGCAGACATTGGGTGAGTGGGTGGAGCAGACATTGGGTGAGTGGGTGGAGCAGACATTGGGTGAGTGGGTGGAGCAGACAC
Organism: Alviniconcha marisindica; assembly: GCA_018857735.1. Lineage (NCBI taxonomy): Eukaryota > Metazoa > Mollusca > Gastropoda > Provannidae > Alviniconcha > Alviniconcha marisindica. Next base: position 68,791 of record JABMCL010002119.1, on the reverse strand, counting down.
TGGGTGAGTGGGTGGAGCAGACACTGGGTGAGTGGGTAGAGCAGTGGGTGGAGCAGACATTGGGCGAGTGGGTGGAGCGGTGGGTGGAGCAGACAGTAGATGAATGGGTGGAGAAGACACTGGGTGAGTGGGTGGAGCAGTTGGTGGAGCATACATTGGGTGAGTGGGTGGAGCAGACAGTGGGTGAGTGGGTGGAGCAGACATTGGGTGAGGGGGTGGAGCAGTGGTTGGAGCAGACAGTAGATGAATGGGTGGAGTAGATATCTGGTGAGTGGGTGGAGCAGTGGGTGGAGCAGACATTGGGTGAGTGGGTGGAGCAGTGGGTGGAGCAGACATTGGATGAATGGGTGGAGCAGACATTGGGTGAGTGGGTGGAGCAGTGGGTGGAGCAGACATTGGGCGAGTGGGTGGAGCAGACAGTAGATGAATGGGTGGAGAAGACACTGGGTGAGTGGGTGGAGCAGTTGGTGGAGCAGACACTGGGTGAGTGGGTGGAGCAGACAGTGGGTGAGTGGGTGGAGCAGTGGATGGAGCAGACAGTAGATGAGTGGGTGGAGCACACACTGGGTGAGTGGGTGAAACAGTTGGTGGAGCAGACAGTGGGCGAGTGCGTGGAGCAGTGGATGGTGCAGACAGTAGATGAGTGGGTTGAGCAGACACTGAGTGAGTGGGTGGAGCAGTGGGTTGAGCAGACACTTGGTGAGTAGGTGGAGCAGTGGGTTGAGCAGACATTGGGTGAGTGGGTGGAGCAGACAGTTGGCAAGTGGGTGGAGCAGGAAATGGGTGAGTGGGTGGAGCAGGCAATGGGTGAGTGGGTGGAGCAGGCAATGGGTGAGTGGGTGGAGCAGGCATTGTGCTCCAGCTTGGAAGGCGTCGTCTCTCCAATACCCTGTCCAGAGGCAGCTTGTGTGCCAGAACAAGATGCCCTGGGATGTAACAAATTCTCAGACTGCCCAGGATTCCCTGGTTTCCACAGTTGTCCAGGATGTTCTGGTTCCCCTGGATTCCTGAATTGCTGTAGCTGTTTTGGGTGTTCTGGTTTCCATTGATGTCCTGGATGCTCTGGCTGTCCAAGATTCCCTGGCTGACATAGTTGTCCTAGATGCTCTGGTTCAGGTTGCCCTTGTTGTCCTGAATGCCCTAGTTGTCCCAAATGCCCTGGTTGTCCTGGATGCTCTGGTTGTCCTGAATTCCCTGGGTGTCCTGGTTGTCCTGAATTCCCTGGTTGTCCTGAACCCCCTGGTTGTCCTGAATGTCCTGGTTGCCCTGGTTGTTCTTGATGCCCCTCTGGTTGTCCCAGATGATCTGGTTGTCCCCGGTTCTCTGGTTGTCCGGGCTGCCTAAATAGGTTCACCCCTCCTCTCTTAGTTCCTGGTCTTGTCTCCAGGACCAAAGCCTGCTTTTGTCCACAGCTCACTTGGAGGTCTTGTACACTACAAAAGGCTGCTTCATTCTGATGAGATGTTGCCCGAGTCGCATCTGCAACAAACTGTGGAGGCACTAACTCATTCTCATGAGCTGCTGCACATCTGGCGAAGCCATGGTCTGATGCCACAGCGATGGATGGTGCTAATGGCAATGCCAAAACTGATGATGATCCTTGAGAAGAGCATTGCTGAAGGAAAATCTCCTCCCCAAGATCAGCTGATGCACCCATGGTGGTCGTGAAGGCGTGACTATACTCCAACACTTCTGTTTGGGTCACAGCTAAAGTCCCCTCATCTGGTAACGGTATTGGGCTCACCTCAAACGGGTGAGACCCTGCCACTGGTTCTGATGTCACACCTACCTGAAACAGTGACGGAGGCTTGCCGGAATTTCCTGACTTTTCTACACTGAACTCTATCGCTTCAGAGTTCAGCCCAGACACGTCTCTGCTCCGGGGACTCACACGTCTTTGCTGCCCAGACAGGACAAGAGCAGTTCCGGAGTCTGCATACACAGCTGGCAATGGTAAGATGCTGGATGAACCATGCTCATCACCCAAAGCCATGTGTCCCAAAGAAATGGCAGGCATTTGCTTATGTGTGCATGTTCCTGTCACTGAAATGTTTGACTCTTTTCTGCGGTGTGCCGACATGTCACCAGTGCAAGACCTAGCTCTCACCACGTCGTTTGACTGCACAGAACTTGCCACATGAAGATCCCCTTCTTCGCCCATATCCTGGTCTGATGCTGTCCTTCCTTCATGCTGATTTGTGGCTGGCCCAGGCAGGGGGCCCTGAAAGCCGGGATGCGGTGAGCTTTGCTCACATACCTCAGGGCACACTGATGGGTACATTTTATGCCCTGGTGGGTACATCCTGTGCACGGTGGACACCGGGGGTGCAAGCAACAGGTGTGAACTCACAAAATGTGAACTGAGCGTTGTAAGAGGACTCTGCCCAGGAGAAATGCTCTGTGATTGTGAAAGGCACAGAGAGTCACTCTGCCCACCAAACTCTGCTGCAGAAGAGGAACAGTGCTGTCCACCTGGTCTCACTCCAGGGGGCTGCAACAGGAGTCCATTTTGTCCCCAACCCCCAGGCTCACTGGGACTGGGAGGGAAAGCTGGTTCAAAACTTGGCACCTGTGGTTTTGCACCCTTCTCCCCATGCTGCTGATGACCGCGGCCAGGGGACAGTGTGAAGCTGGCATCATGCCGATCCCTACAAACACTGTGCTGTACACTGCCTTGCAAAGGAGTAACTCTGGGTGATGACTCAGTAACGGCAGAGTGGTTGAATGTTTGCACGCTTGAGTGACTTAACCTGGGTAACACCAGCAAGCAGGTAGGGGAAGGGCAAGAAGCTGCCAGTGTTCCAGAATCGGAAGCCCTGCTACCACTGTGCAGGGCGAGAGAAGTCTTTTCCTGAACTGCCTGGCTGCCAGCTGGTTTACACAAGGTATTCCCCTGAACAATGTCAGCCTTGGAAGGTGGTATTACTGGTAACATTTCAACATCTGAGGCACTGTAACGCTTCCAACTTTCGTTGAATTCACCCTGGGCAAAGGTTGAATGCCGCGAGCAGTCTGTTGTTTGGCAACACACAGGAAGTCCTGAGAACTGAGTATTCCTGTCGGAGCGGTCAGCTTGTGCTGGAGTAAAATCTGAACTAGGCACAGCATGGACACTCATTTCAACCCTGCAGCCATTTGTTACGTTCTTCTGTTGAACAGAATGCTCTTCTGCTATCTGCTTAGTAGTAGTACTGGAAACTTTGTGATCTTCGCTCCTCACTTTTGCATCCCCTAAGGCATTCTTATGTCTTGAGCGTACGTGCTTCAAAAAATAACGGTTCAGAGAAAATGTCTGTCCGCAAAGCTCGCACATGAACACCCGGGAGCTGGAGTGAGTCGCATGGTGTATTCTCAGCGTGCTCTTCTCCCTAAAAGATTTATCACAGACATCGCATCTGTGCGGCTTCTCCCCTGTGTGAATCCGCCTGTGTTTCGTTAAGTTGTCTCTCTTCGGGAACCTCTTTCCACAGTGCTCGCATATGTAGGGCTTCTCACCAGAGTGCGTTCTCTTGTGAACAAAAAAGACGCTGTTCTGGGCAAAAGTGAGCCCACACAGCTCACATTTATAAGGCCTTTCCCCGGAGTGCGTCCTTTGGTGATTAGTCAGCAGCCACTTCTGTGCGAAGGCCAGGTCACAAGTATTGCATGCGTAGGGCCTTTCGCCAGTGTGTGATCTCCTGTGCCTGGACAGCCTCCACCTGCACTCAAAGCCTGCTCCACAAGTATCACACACGAATGGCCTGGAATCAGAGTGAAAAGAGCGCATGTGCGCAGAAAGACTTCTGCTTTGCTGAAATGATTTTTCACACCGGTGGCAGGTGAACAGACCAGCCTCGGAATGAACATGCTGATGACGAACAAGGTCGCCTTTCTCTACAAACTGCTTGTGGCAATGTTGGCACTGGAATGGAAACTGGTTTGTGTGGAACATTCCATGAAGCTGTGTCTGTGACCCAGATTTATGGGGGGAAGTCTGCTGCTGGCATGGAGCGATGTCATTAGGATAGTTCATGTTTTTTCCTGTCTTGTTCACAGGTCAACTCTCAAGTGATTTGCCCTTAGTGGTTTTGGGGAGGGGAGAAGGGTTGGGGGGGGGGGGGGGGTGCTTTTAATTTGAATACTTGTAAATTTGGCATTGGATCCTTGCTCTGTTTCTCACTCTCAGTGACCCCTGCACACAAAGCAAAAAACCCATCAAATTCAAAAATCTGAAACAAGAATGACAGCTAGCATTCTAAAACAAGATCCAAAACACAAAATGTTCAAAATAATGCTATTTATTAGGACAAAACACAACATGCAAATTTTTGGGGTAATCCCCTTTTTTAATAATAATTCACATGTTGTGTTTTGTCCTAATAAATAGTGTTATTTTAAACCTTTTATGTGTTTGGATCCCATCAAAATCACTGTAACACTCGCAAATGTGTATTAAAAAACACACCTGTTATGGTTATTTTCTACACAGTACAGCTAAAGGAGCAGTTCAAATACTGTCCAGTTTTTTTTATGGAGTCAGAGCAAATTCTCCAGTTTGAACCATAATACAAATTTATCCTGCATTATTTTATGTGTGTGTGTGTGTAATGTTTATTAAACTTATGTCAAAGCGACTACTAGGAACAGGATCTTCAGCAAAAAAATGCCCTCCCCAGTAATAATTTGTCCATTGCATTGCTAGAACTATACAATTAACAATAATAACAATTAACATAATCTCTTATACTGTAAATCATGTCCATTCAATCGAAGATCAATCATACAATTAAGGTTAAAATATCACCAGTATACTGCCATTTATAATTTTCATTACAATTTGAACAGAACAAAACATTGTTTACATGTCATTATATAATTCATGATGGCTCCGACTTACTTCATGTTATAACTAATATAAGGGATCACATTTTTTTTCTTCAGCATTAGTTGCCAGAGGACAATTTGTGGGATAAATAATCAAATAATTTACACAATACCCTATTTTCACATTAAATCAATAACTGGGAGGTCACATGAGAGACCCCATGCTCAAGACCCATCAGCAACACTTTACTAACTCCCTTGAAGCAGTCCACTTCCACTCTACCAAGAGGTTCTTCCAGACTTCACTAGCAACCAGGGGACAGGCCCCTTAGCTCAGCAGTTAGCAGGCTGTTCTGGTGATACAGAACAGTGAAAGCAGCTAGTGTGGGTCTGTATCCAGGTCACAGGACTGTTTTTCAGCTGTTGTTTTTTAATCAACACTTGTGGCTTTTGTGCAGATTCATCAGTGCCTGTCTTGATCCTAATGTATACTTTAACAGTTTAAGTGTAGTATGCTGATAGAACCCAATTTTGGGTATAGCATCAACAGCCATGGGGGAGCACTCAGTCATCAATGTTTCTTTGGCAACGAGAGATTTGTTTTCTATTGTCTTGATGCTATTGTCTAAATTGTTGTGGCCCTGAGAAAAAAAAGGATAAAAAAGAAGAAGAAAAAAAAGTATCTGCCGACAGTAGTTTTTGTTGAATCTGTTCTGTAACAATTAACACTGTGAGTTGTTTCTTGGGTGAGTTGTTTCTTACTGTAGTTTTTGTGTCACTGTACATCACTGTCTCACCGTCACATGCACTGCATGCACTAAAATAATTGTGCATGCCAAAGACCCCAGGTCCTCATTTTCTTAAGAGAAAAAGGCCTAATGATCATTGTCACTGAAATGGCAGGGTTTGCATTAACCAGTAATTTCCAGTATTTTACCATTTAAGATCAGCACATACCACATTACCAGGGAAAAGATCAGCAATCAAGCAGACATACATACCTGCTGTTGTTTGACCGGTTCTCAAGAAAAAGAAAAGAAAGAGAAAAAGAGCACAGAATGAGAGACTGCATGTGGCGTGGTGTGTATGTGTGTGCGTGTGCACGCATGCGCATGTGTGTGTTCTAGACGGGGATGGAAGCAGGGTGTTTGCGGCAAGCAGAGCTCTAGTCACAATCTAGACGGCCGTGAAGCTGACCGGTTACACTGATTGTCTCGCCGGTTTCCGTGCACCACTTGCGCCACCTTATAGATATTACACCGGTTTGAAAAATGTCTAGCACGATCACTGAATAAATATCCCCCCCCCCCCCCCCCCCCCACCAAATTTGTACGCAAAAAAAAAAAAAAAAAAAAAAAAAAGCATAACGGCTGTAGCAGAATAACCAAAATGTTGACTGTGGCTACCATCGACTCGAAGAGGCGAAGCGGAACCGAAATGACAGCACCAAAGAAAATAAACGCGACACTACGCTTAGAGGTGCGAAAATGACCACAAATACTTTTCAGTGAACACTGCACAAAAAAGAAACTGACATGAAGCGGCTGATACCAACCCTTGCAACTTGTGTTTCCTTCCAGTTCCACTTTCGGATTTTCAGACAGCAGCCATGACCGACTGAAGCTACCGTTTAAGCTGCCGTTTCATTGTAAGCCGTGTGAAAATATTGTCCATTTGAGAACTTTTCAATCAATGTCTTTGCTCTTTTGTTGTTCTTCTTCTTAGTACATTATATAATTCATTTGGTTAACGGTTAACGTTTATCGACCCTTACTGTTTTTGAGGGGGTGATGAAAAGGACGGGGAGGGGGGGGGGGGGGGGGGGGCGGATCCCTACTGATTCAGTTTAGGCAGTTCTACACTTCAAGTTGATGAAGGAGGGCATTCGCGGGCCAGTCCCTCGAGATCACCGTCTCATGTTTGTAAATTTGAAACAGCCGAAAATTTATGCAGTGGCAGGCGTATTGTCGGTATGTTTTGCCGCGTCCTCTTCTGGATCATGGCCCCCCAAGTATCCTAACCAGTCAGTGGTGGTCAGGAGCAGTCCCGACTCAGTCAGTGTCAGTCGCTGCACCGCCCGGTAGCTCACGGTAGTCGGTGATCATGTAGTCAGTCAAAACTCATGCCGAATCCGAGTGACAAAGGTAGTCCAAGCGTGCAAACCTCAAGCCGAATCAGTGGCAAAAGCAGTCGGCGTGCGTGCAAAACTCATGTCGAATCAGTGGCAAAAGCAGTCCAAGCGTCAGTGCAAACCTCATGCCGAATCAGTGGCAAAAGCAGTCTGTGCGTGCAAAACTCATGTCGAATCAGTGGCAAAAGCAGTCCAAGCGTGCAAACCTCATGCCGAATCAGTGGCAAAAGCAGTCCAAGCGTGCAAACCTCATGCCGAATCAGTGGCAAATGCAGTCCAAGCGTGCCGGCAAAAACTCATGCCGAATCAGTGGCAAAAGCAATCCAAGCCGCGTGCAAACCTCATGCCGAATCAGTGGCAAAAGCAGTCCAAGCGTGCAAAACTCATGTCGAATCAGTGGTAAGCTGAGCAGTCCATGCATGCCGCCTGCGCTGTAGGCTGCATGGATGTAGGTAGCGGTATGTCACGTGAGCGGGCAGGCGTGTATATGACTCGAATGGATGGTACGCATCAGTGCAGGTAGATAGGTAGGTAGGCATGCAGTATGGATGGAACGCATGCAGGTAGGTAGGTAGGTAGTAGAGGTAGGTAGGCGTATATGAATGGATGGTGCGCATGCACGGCAGCGGTATGGATGTACGCATCAGGCGCTGTACTGACGGGTGGGGCCGGTAGGTATACCGTCGTGTCAGTATTGAATGGATGGTACGCATCAGTGCAGGTAGGCCGGGTAGGCTAGGTAGTCGGGCAGTATGGATGGTACGCCGCGTGTAGGTAGGGCGTAAGTAGGTAGGCATGTTAGTGTGGCTGGATATGTGTGTCACTGTGTGTGTGTGTGTGTGTGTGTGTGTGTGTGTGTGTGTGTGTGTGTGTGTGTTGTGTGTGTGTGTGTGTGTGTGTGTGTGTGTGTGTGTGTGTGGTGTGTGTGTGTGTGGTGTGTGGTGTGGTGTGTGTGTGTGTGTGTGTGTGTGTGGTGTGTGTGTGTGGTGTGTAGTGTGTGTGTGTGTGTGTGTGTGTGTGTGTGTGTGGTGTGTGTGTGTGTGTGTGTGTGTGTGTGTGTGTGTGTGTGTGTGTGTGTGTGTGTGTGTGTGTGTGTGTGTGTGTGTGTGTGTGTCAGTGTGTGTGTGTGTAGTGTGTGTGTGTGTGTGTGTGTGTGTGTGTGTGTGTGTGTGTGTGTGTGTGTGTGTGTGTGTGTGTGTGTGTGTGTGTGTGTGTGTGTGTGAGGTGGGTGTGTGGGTGCGTGTTCGCGTGCGTGTGTGCGTGAACTACTTGAACTTCCATGCCGCCAATTCAGTAGTCACGACTATATGGAACGCTGCGAATGGTTTTTTGACAGCTTATGTATGCTTTGATAAAAACAAACAAACAAAACAAAAAACAATTTTAATGCCAAAACCAAAAACCAAAATAACTTCTGAATCTGCTCTTTGCATTTGTTCTAAGGTGACCCTGAGCGGTTCACGGACGGGACGTTAAAACACAAGACCTAACTGATTAACTGCTCTTTGCCGTTTTCCTGGTAACACTGAAATTATAGTTCCTCGGTCGTCAGCCCCAGTACATTCAGGCAGTCTCTACCACTGGACATGCAAACCAAAAGCAAAAGGCAAACCAAAAGCAAAACAAAACAAAGAACTATTGCAAAAAAAACGGAACGGAAGATACGTGAAATAAATTGTGTTTGTTTGGGGCCGTGAGTCGCTTTAAAACGCTGCAAGTGGTGCAGAAGGCGACAGGCGGGTTGACAAATAACTGCTCTGCTGTTTGAAGTGAAAGGCCATTTGCTTTCATCCTTCGCGACCCGGCGATCCCCAATTAAAAAGTCACTTATGGCGTGCTCAGCGCGCCATAATGAGGGGAGGGCTTAGACGACAAGTGATAAAAATGGATGCGGAAATTGGTGTCATGGTGTGAATGGGATAAGTCGTTCTATTCTTAATACGGGGAAAGAAAACCGGGGTTATTCCGAGTACATGCAAATTCAGTGGTAGTCAAGTGTGGGTGCTCTGGTAATTTATATATATATATATATATATATATATATATATATATATATATATATATATATATATATATATATATATATATATATATATATCTTAAAGGTACGTAGCGCAACTGTCAACTATTGTACGATGTTCTTGGGTTCGAGGTTTCATGGGGGTAAGTAAGTAAGTAACTTGGTGTTTTACTTACTTACCCAAACCCAAGAACACCGTCAACTATCGTACGATGTCTTTGGGTTTGAGGTTTGATGTGGGAGTGTTTGAATTCTTTGTGATGGTGGTGGTACAAGATACAAGACAACTTTATGAATCCATTGCGGAAATTGCATGGTCTGACATAAAACTTGTAATATAATAAGACATTGCACCAACGACCCACGTTCTCACTCTTCCAAATTATAAACTACTAGCACAGACAGCTGCCTCCCATTCACTTCTAAACATTCTTCCATTTTACCCCCGCTCCGTCATCCCCACATCCCAGTTTCTTGCGGTCGCATGCTGTGTGTGTGTGTGTGTGTGTGTGGGTGGGTGGGTGGGTGGGTGGGTGCGTGTTCGCGTGCGTGCGTGCGTGCGTACGTGCGTGTGTGCAGTGCGTGCGTGCATGCGTGCGTGCATGCGTGCGTGTTTGCTATCTCTAGTTCCTTGTTTTCTGTTTGTTTGCCTCTCTGTTCTTCTGGGTTTGTTGTTGTGTTTTGTTCTTGTTTTGTTTTTATGAGGATTTTACCCCCGCTCCGTCATCCCCACATCCCAGTTTCTTGCGGTCGCATGCTGTGTGTGTGTGTGTGTGTGTGGGTGGGTGGGTGGGTGGGTGGGTGCGTGTTCGCGTGCGTGCGTGCGTGCGTACGTGCGTGTGTGCAGTGCGTGCGTGCATGCGTGCGTGCATGCGTGCGTGTTTGCTATCTCTAGTTCCTTGTTTTCTGTTTGTTTGCCTCTCTGTTCTTCTGGGTTTGTTGTTGTGTTTTGTTCTTGTTTTGTTTTTATGAGGATTTAAGATGGTTTACTTTTCGCTTTTGCTTTTATTCTTACTTTTTGGTTCTTCTTGAGCTCAAATTAACTTGGAGGACGCTACGTGAATCAGACACTAAGATGGTCATTTAAAATGGACATAATCTTGATGCGGAGGCCAAGGGTCACTGGTAGGGATTCATTTAGAATGGACATAATCTAGATGCGGAGGCCAAGGGTTGTAGGGATTCATTTAGAATGGACATAATCTTGATGCGGAGGCCAAGGGTTGTAGGGATTAAAGTGCCAGGGGAAGGGAAGCATGGGCCTTGGTGATGTCACTGGAATGGTGTCACAGCTAAAGTCACAAGTTCCTCAACCAAAACTCTTCAAGAGAAAGGCACGATGAACTGAAGCGGAATCGAACCAGCAGAGCTATAATCACCAGCACAGAACACCTGACCACCAGGCCAGATCGAGCGGCTGGATCACCAGTGTGACTGTCAGTGAAGGCTGTATTGCACCTTTAAGGGTCGGCATGCAAGCCGTTATTATACAGGGGTGTGATGTCAGCGAAGGCTGTATTGCACCTTTAGGGGTCGGCATGCAAGCCGTGATTATACAGGGGTGTGATGTTTGCGCTTTTTTCGCACTGAGGATTAGCAACATGCCCTCTTAACACGTGTCTCGGCACATTGTAAGATAAGTCAGCAATCCAGGTGTTGCTTTTTAACCAGCCAGATAGCCCCCCAAACCCCACCTCTCTCTCTCTCTCTCTCTCTCTCTCTCTCTCTCTCTCTCTCTTCTCTCTCTCTCTCTCTCTCTCTCTTTGTCCTTTAGTCGGCCAGCTTCTGACCCTTCCCTCCCCTATGTCTATACCCCAGACCTTCACGTTATTTTTCGTCTAGGAGATTAGGTTAGATCTGAAAGCCGGCAGCTATTAATCAGAAGACACCGAGGTCTTAAGAATGAAGGTTATACCATAGTTAGACCTCTTTTCTTTGATGTGAAAGAAATTTACCCCGCGTGTACAAACATTAAAAAAAATTTTTTAAAAATTGTGTGTATCGCTATTTTTGGAAAAGATGGGAGGTGATTAAAGCTTAATGAGGCTGACCTAACAAAGATAAATTACATGTGTTTGTTCTGCAAGTCTATAAATAAAATAAATTTTTAAAAAAATATCCGGGAGAGTGAAGTTCAGAGGGAGAAGGCGGGTAGGGGCCCCCCGCGAGAAGGCGTGTGGGGGGTGAAATCGCTGTTTTACGTCATTTTTTAGAACTGCAACATCAGTTAACAAACAAAAAGAAAAACAGAATACAAAAGAAAGTTGCTCTTCGTATTTAACACCCAGTCAACCACGAAAATCGTATGTGGGTAAGTAACTTGGTGTTTTACGCCGAGTCAACCATTACGGTTGTTTCAGGGCGATCATATCTGGGTATATGTTTAGGAAAACAACATAGCTCAACCAAAACGATAAGTTATTTCGCTTCTCATCTCATTTTTCATCGCTTTTCACCGTTTAATTGCTGTTTAAGTGTCATTTTGTAGCTGGACAAAGGGGATTACCTCCAAAATTTGCAGATTGTGTGTTTGTGTCCTAATAAATAAGCGTTCTTTTTAACCTTTTATGTGTTTGGATGGTATCTGGGTGAATCACAAGTCACCTAATTACAGCAGGTCTTCCTCTTCATCCAGGAGGTGGCCACTGATTAACTTGAGGGGTCTGATGCAACACCACCACCACCACCAACAATAACAACAGCAATAACAAAAACACTACCACATTATTCTACAACTTAAAGCCAGCCTAGCCAAGCAGACGGAAAGCTCTGATTTCAAACCCGAGTAGATCGAGCTCGTGAGATGTGGCAGTTGACCTACGAGAAGGAAAACTATTTTGACCTCAAACCTCGGTAGGTGAGACAAACAGCCTGGGACAAACAACCCACCCAAGAGAAGCAACCTCTGATATCAAACCTGGGTATGTGAGACAAACAGCCCACCCAAAGAGAAGGAAACTCTGATCTCAAACCTGGGTAGGTGAGACAAACAGCCCACTCAAAGAGAAGGAAACTCTGACCTCAAACCTGAGGGAGGTGAGACAAACAGCCCACCCAAAGAGAAGGAAACTCTTATATCAAACCTGGGTAGGTGAGACAAACAGCTCACCCAAAGAGAAGGAAACTCTTATATCAAACCTGGGTAGGTGAGACAAGCAGCCCACCCAAGAGAAAGAAACTCTGATATCAAACCTGGCGAGCGGGGATAGCTCAGTGGTTAGAACGTCGGACTCGTGATCGAAAGGTCCCCGGTTCGAGTCCCGGCAGGAGCGGCGGGACAATTTTCTTCTCCAGGGTCGACTTTCTGTGCTGACTCTTATTTCGGTATCCGTTCCACCCCCGTGTTACCGCAGCAGCACGTAAAAGTTCCTGGTCATTCTGCCAAAAGTGCAGGTAGCAGGTTACAGCTAAACACATACACACCTACCTATGTGGCTTTGAATGAAGTGACACTGTAACCTGGTGCATGGTTGACTGGTGTACACAGAACTTGCGCCGAAACGGCAGCATTTCACGTGGCACCAGCCATGCAACATCCACAAAGCGCTACCAGTACACCACTTCCGTGGATATTAATAATACGCGCTATAAAAGGATACAGTCATTCATTCAAACTCACATGCCAATGTGCGCAGTGAGTCTGCTCGAGAGCAGAGAATAGCGCAATATAAAAGCTATGAATAATAATAATAGGTCAGACAAACAGCCAACCCAAGAGAAGGAAACTCTGATATCAAACCTGGGTAGGTGAGACAAACAGCTCACCTAAAGAGAAGAAAACTCTGACCTCAAACCTGGGTAAGTGAGACAAACAGCCCACCCAAGAGAAGAAAAATTATCCTGATACCAAACCTGGGTAGGTGAGACAAACAGCCCACCCAAAGAGAAGGAAACTCTGACATCAAACCTGGGTAGGTGAGACAAACAGCCCACCCAAAGAGAAGGGAATTCTGATATCAAACTTGGGTAGGTGAGACAAGCAGCCCACCCAAGAGAATGAAACTCTGATATCAAACCTGGGTAGGTGAGACAAACAGCTTACCCAAGAGAAGGAAACTGACCTGGGTAGGTGAGTTAAACAGCTCACCCAAAGAGAAGGAAACTCTGATATCAAACCTGGGTAGGTGAGACAAACAGCTCACCCAAAGAGAAGGAAACTCTGACCTCAAACCTGGGTAGGCGAGACTGAAACAAACAGCCCACCCAAGAGAAGGAAACTCTGACCTCAAACCTGGGTAGGTGAGACAAACAGCCCACCGAAGAGAAGGAAACTCTGATATCAAACCTGGGTAGACGAGACTCAGACAAACAGCCCACCCAAGAGAAGGAAACTCGATATCAAACCTGGGTAAGTGAGACTCACAAGCCTTGGCAAGACAGCCCCTGCTAGGAGAAGACCACTCTGACCAAAACATGAGCCGAAGATGGAATGTATCAATCATATACTTGTGATACTGTTTTATTTTACAGCGCGTTTCCATAATATATATATATATATATATATATATATATATATATATATATATATATATAATATATATATATATATATCTTTGTGGTATTAGCACGTATTGTGCGCTCTTAGATTGTGAATCTCTTGCGCATGTAAATTTTATTTCTTTGTTATTTGTTACTCATGTGTGGCACCTACGTTTTCCTTTGAATGGAATAAAGAAGTACTGGGCTTGACTTGAAGGTGTCTGGCCTGCTCTTTGTAGACGCATGACGGCGGTACAACTCATAATAATAACTGAACCCTCACACATGACAGATATGACTGGGTTCTCCACATAGAGCACCTTAATTTCTACATCCGGGGATAGCAACCGCGTCAGCTGTCGCTGATTTTTCCCCTATCAAATACATTGTATTATAACTGACACCTTGGATTATAACTGAGCTGCAGGGATGTTGCTTACGTCATGCTGTCTTCCATTCACTTTGTGCTGTATTTCCAACTGCAAGGGACAAAATCAAAACATACAAAGGGTTAAAAAGAGTTAAGTTGACAGTGCAAAAACAATGCAAGTTTTCAATGCAAGCACCTTTCTCGAGCGACAAACAAACAGATAACAAACTAACAAACGATAAAAAGGAAGAGACCCAACGACTGCAAGCTAGGGACAAAGAAGAAGAAAACAACCAACAGTCAATTAATTTATAGGAAAAGTCCTCCTCTCATCCTGGAGATGTGACCTTATAGACCGTTTAATAACACATGTTTTGGATTTGACCCAACATAATTATAGCAACAACGATTTATTTTCTTCTTTAACGACATTCACTTAATCCAAACACATAAAAAGTTTAAAAAGTTAAAAATAAATAGAAAGGAAAGAAAGAAAAGAAAGAAAACTATTTATTACAACAAAACAAAACATGCGAATTTTAGGGGTAAGCCCTGTTTTCAAGCTACAAAGCAACAATTAAACGGTGAAAAATGAAATGAAATGTAGAATACCTGTCTGCTTTTTGGTTGAGCTATTTTGTTATGTCTTGGTGCTGACCAAACACGGTAACAACAATTTAAATTCTTCAGCGACATTCGGCTCATAAATAAAATATTATGTGAATTCTTTATCGATTAGCCTAAACGGCTGTCGAGAAAACAAGTCTAGTGTTTTGGTGTTTACCTAACATGGCAACAGCGATTTAAATTCTACAGCGGCATTCTACATAAATAAAACACGTGCACTGGATATCGAGTGAACGGTTGTGAGCGTTGTTAAGAAAACAAGTCTTGTGTTGTCTGTCGAGCCTTCCCTCAGCCATTCTTCTCGTGTTTGCACACACCGTTACTCTGCAATGGGATTTCCATCAGCACAGTAAAGGCTAAATTGTCTATTGCTACCCTCTGTCAAGAAAATTGTTCCGACAAGCTGGTAATTGAAAACAAAATGAACCATAAATTCACACGAAGACGTCCATGACGTCACGCCAACTTTCCACCAATCAAAAGACGAGATCATAAATATGCCCAACAATCGGCCAATCAGATGGTGCCCCTTTTTATGACGGCGGACAACTGAACTCGCCCGCTGGTTATGATGCTTGCTAATCTTTGGAATGCTGTTAAAAGTGACTGGCGTACCTCAGTTGTCGGGGACAGAAATAAGGGATTGTACACGAATTAAAGGACCTAGCTTTCTCAGTTCCAGCGAAAGAACAAAGTTTAGTTGTTTTTGTTTGTCTGTAGATTGGTTGGGTTTTTATTTATTTTATTTTATTTTTTAATTATTTTTGTTTGATTAATTTTTCCACACACTCGGAACACACCACAACTGAAACCGGAAAAGTACATTCTCATTTTTCGGCGTTTAACTGTTGTTGCATAGTTGTTTTGTCGCGTGAAAAAGCTTACACCGAAAATTCGCACGTTTTGTATTGTCATATTAGCATTCCTTTTACTCTTTTATGTGCTTTGATTTTTTTTGATTTTTTTTTCTTTCTCGTTTTATTGTGATTTGTTTTGTGTGTTTGTTTTTGTAGGACTTTTTGTTGTTTTAGTCGTAATTTTTCTGTGGTATTATTTTAGTGTTTCATTTGCCGGCTAACTTTACAGAAACAAAAACAAAAAAATACCAATAACATGAGCTGCGAATGGCCCCCTTTCAAGAACGCTGCAATACATCATCAAAAGTTCACTCCACTGCAGACATATATGTATAAGCATTAGCCTGTGAGAAAGAGAGTTCCTTTAAGAAAGCCGTATCGTCCGTTGATATCGACACTGTGCTGTCTTGCACGCTTTGCGCCGCCGCACACTACAAAACAAGGCTATTAAAGTCTTTTCTTTCTTTTTCTTTTTTCTTTTTTCTTATCAAATGGTTCAAATTTTGTTTTGTAAAAGCTATTCCAAGCGGAATGAAAACATTAATGACTAATTAATATATCTACGTCCCACCCACGTCGTACGCTGCAGCCATCTCGTCAAAGAAAACTCGGTTGTGGGTACGATGGCTACCTCCTTTCGACAGAAGGACAGACAAGGAGACAGTCAAGGAGACCAAGAGAGAAAGAGAGGGAAACGCAGAGTGAAACGCTCTGAGAGAGAGAACTCGAACTCGAACTCGAACTCGAACTCGAAAACTTTATTTTACTAACAAGGATTGTTGTTTAGGTTCAGTCAAAAACCTGTCTAACAACTAGTCCTTGCTAAGCTACTGAGTCCTTGCTGAGCTAGAGAGAGAGAGAGAGAGAGAGAGAGAGAGAGAGAGAGAGAGAGAGAGAGAGAGAGAGAGAGAGAGACACACACACACACACACAGACACAGACAGACAGACAGACAGACAGACAGACAGACAGACAGACAGACAGACAGAATTGATTTTTAACGCCATCAACCATGACGGTTATATCAGGACGAAGAGAGACAAACAGACAAAGACATTCAGACTAAGAACGAATACCACTAAGCGAAAAATCGCTCAGTTAAAAATAAAATAAAAATTAAAAATGGGATGGTGAGATCAAACGGTTACGATGGGTAACAAGGCTTAAATATCCACTCCTGCGTTTCGGTGTGGCTACACACCGCTTCGGTGGGTCTATAGCAAGCAGTCTATATACCCACTATGCACGTCTCTATATCCACTCCTGCCCAACAACGGACGGGAAGAGAGTGTCAGGACACGAAACGGAGATAAAAATCCCCAAATCAGTCGATAGAACTTCAATAGGACGTACAGAGTAATGAGGCGACACAACAGCGCTTCGACTCGAGGCTCTGCTTACCGGGCTTGTCTCGCGCCCAGATAAGCAGGCTTGTATCATGGACTTGTATTGCCTGTTGAAGCCCACAGAGATTTACACAATGTATAGGATTGTATCATGGACTTGTATTGCCTGTTGAACCCCACAGAGATTTACACAATGTATAGGATTGTATCATGGACTTGTATTGCCTGTTGAAGCCCACAGAGATTTACACAATGTATAGGATTGTATCATGGACTTGTATTGCCTGTTGAACCCCACAGAGATTTACACAATGTATAGGATTGTATCATGGACTTGTATTGCCTATTGAACCCCACAGAGATTTACACAATGTATAGGATTGTATCATGGACTTGTATTGCCTGTTGAACCCCACAGAGATTTACACAATGTATAGGATTGTATCATGGACTTGTATTGCCTGTTGAACCCCACAGAGATTTACACAATGTATAGGATTGTATCATGGACTTGTATTGCCTGTTGAGCCCACAGAGTTTTACACAATGTATATGATTGTATCATGGACTTGTATTGCCTGTTGAACCCCACAGAGATTTACACAATGTATATGATTGTATCATGGACTTGTATTGCCTGTTGAACCCCACAGAGTTTTACACAATGTATATGATTGTATTCAAGGGAGAAACCCCGCAATGGGATACCGCGGAAGCAGAAGTTACGGTCCTCTTTGCGGAACCCAGTGCTACCAGAATCTCCGCTTAACTCTGAATAACATGGCTTTTTATTTGCATCGACTTCGCCTGTATCATTAATTGATTATGATTATGCAAGGAAATCTGCGTTCTTATTTCTGCCTTCAGTTCATTCAACTTCTACCCCCCCCCCCCCATACTTCGCCTATATGATTAATTGATTATGTTTATGCAAGGAAATCTGCGTTCTTATTATTTCTGCCTTCAGTTCATTCAACTTCTGTCCCCCCCCACCCCACCCACCCCATACTTCGCCTATAATATATTATGATTAATTGATTATGTTTATGCAAGGAAATCTGCGTTCTTATTTCTGCCTTCAGTTCATTCACTTCTACCCCCCCCCCCCCCCATACTTCGCCTATAATATATTATGATTAATTGATTATGATTATGCAAGGAAATCTGCGTTCTTATTTCTGCCTTCAGTTCATTCAACTTCTACCCCCCCGGGTTGAGATGTACCTGATCATTATGTTGAGAAATATCGATTTTGCAAACGACGCTAATGAAGTCGTATGTGTTTATTAAACACTCTCCGTCCTCTGATATTTGTTTCGGTGAAAATGAATAAAAGGCGAATACCAGTAACTGTGTGACCATTCACCAGTACATGTCAGATCCCAGCAAGGATTCCATTGTCAAAATGTTGAAATATTCTTAATGCTCCATGTTGCTGTAGCGTATGGCGGCATGTATGAGTGAACGCGTTGTGTCGACGCTGTGATACACATAATATTGACTGAGGCTGTACAATTAAACACAGTGTGATGACAATTTGTTTTTGCTTTGT
Organism: Alviniconcha marisindica; assembly: GCA_018857735.1. Classification (NCBI taxonomy): domain Eukaryota; kingdom Metazoa; phylum Mollusca; class Gastropoda; family Provannidae; genus Alviniconcha; species Alviniconcha marisindica. The sequence goes on along the minus strand of JABMCL010002119.1, from coordinate 50,606 downwards.
TTTTGTTGTTTGATTGTTACTGCTTCGATGTGCGAGCTAACATTGTAAATAATTTCCCGTAATGGGATGGATAAAGTATTCTGTAAAAGTGAAAAGTAAATTTAAGAATATAATGAACCTTTGTTGCCCGCAACAGCAAAAGAAGTACAACAAATATTCAGTCGTTGTAAGAACAGTTCTGCAAATGGAATGCGATCGATCTGGATCTGCAGGTAAAACCTTATATTCACCCACTCACCCAGCCACATGCTTTCTTCGCCAGAAAAAAATATCGTCTGACTTGCCAAGACACCCACAGGGACTAGGCGTTCTTCTCATTTTTAAAGGAACTATGCAGCCTTCTTCTGTCTTTCCTCTTCGCACTGATATAACCCTATCTGGCTGAGTGGGCTCAAAGCACCAACTAACTAACTTAATTCTGTCCTTCCTCCCTGCGGATGCAGAAATGTAGGTACCATCTGCCGAGAAACCAGAGCTCACAAACGTTCTCGCTTTAAAGCCGGGAGTAGGTCTAAAAACAGCCACGCATACTTAGCCTGTTGCCAGAAATTTCTTCCTTGTCCTAATTTCGACCTTCTTGATCCATTCACTTTCATTTTTTTCCAG
>JABMCL010002119.1:35000-45000 GCA_018857735.1 Alviniconcha marisindica | reverse complement strand
ACTTTTTTCTTTTCCTCTCAAGAACCCACGTTAAACTTTCAAGAACTTAGAGAACAAGGGCAGTCTGCAAACACAAACCGATTACAGAAGACAGAAATTATGTAAAAGACCGAGCAATTCTGGAAAAGACCTGAGCTTCTTTTGCTGAGTGTTGATAGTAGCCAAAAGAAAAAAGAAAAAGAAAAACAAGAAGAAGAAAAACCAAAACCAAAAACCAGTGTTGTGAAAGTTCTCTCTGTTTGCTGCTTGAAGGTTCAACGTGAATGAACAGAGTGAACAAAAGCCATGGGACCGATTATTGTTGCGTTCCTGTTTGTTGGATTTATTGCTGGAGAATCGGATGTAAGTTTCCTTTTGTTTTGTTTTGTTTTGACAACATAAATGTAGATATTATTATTAAGTTAGTGCTGTGTTATTACGACAGACCCCCCCCCCCCCCCTCCTCTCTCTCTCTCTCTCTCTGTGTTGTGATTGGCACAGCCTGTCTCGTATCATGTTTGATGTCTAAACTTTATTTATTCCACGTGCGTACCGGTATGTCGTAGCTTAGAAAGTGGTCACATGTTCTGCAGTCAATAGCATCTCTGAACAGATGAAACCGTTCAAACGTCAGAATGGTCACATGTTCTGCAGTCAATAGCATCTCTGAACAGATGAAACCGTTCAAACGTCAGAGCAGTGTGTGTGTGTGTGTGTGTGTGTGTGTAAATTACTTAGAAAATGGTCACATGTTCTGCAGTCAATAGCATCTCTGAACAGATGAAACCGTTCAAACGTCAGAGCAGTGTGTGTGTGGTGTGTGTGTGTGTGTGTGTGTAAATTACATAAATTACTAATTTGTTTATTGTGTAACTTTTGTATTTTCAATAACTGTTCTTTGGGTTTTAAAATATACAATATGTTATTGTGTACTGTGATGTGTTTTGTTAATGTTCAGCCACATTTTAATTTCTCTGATGAGATAATAAAGTAATCTTGAATCTATAATTAGATCTACAGTAGTCCCTTGTTTTCGCGATGGCTGGATGTAAAGTTTTTTTTACAAAAAAAAAAGCATACATGCTTATCTATTACCCTCGTAAATAATTCTTTGTTTAACTCTCTCTCTCTCTGTCTGTCTGTCTGTCTGTCTGTCTCTGTCTGTCTCTCTCTGTCTCTCTCTCTCTCTCTCTGTCTCTGTCTCTCTCTCTCTCTCTCTCTCTCTCTCTCTCTCTCTCTCTCTCTCTCTCTCTCTCTCTCTCTCTGACATATGACGATGTGGTGCTTGCCCTGAGATGACCCTGTCTGACTGACAAGACCCAATACCTTTTCTACATCCTTTTCCGCTGTTTTGCTGTTCAGTGTTCTTTCCTTCTATTTCTTTCTTTCCCTCGTGTGTCGTGATTGTTATTATATTTTTGTTTGTCGTCCCACATATCTTTTTTTTTTTTTTTCGTTCTATTATTTGTTTGCTGTTGTTGGCTTTCCTACAGTTGTTTCTCTTTATTTCCGTTTTTCTCTCTGCCACGCCCGGCTCTAGTCTTATTTTACACTTAGTTCTCGTGAAAGCAGGAGTCAACGACTGCTGCATCCCATAATTATAGTTAGTGACCAACGTCATTTCGCACTGACGAGGCAGCAAGCTAATGACAATTTAACATAAAAGCTAAAGCTTGCCCATCAATATATCTTTGCTTACGAATAAATATCTGTTAGGTGCGCTCACTTCCGATAGAGGTTTTGGCTATTTGTCTGAAACAATGGGCCTCATTTTGAAGGACATGGTTGTATTTTTTTAGACATTAGACATTAGTCATTTTGTTTATTTCAGTTGTACAAACCAGAGAATAACAGATAAATTGATTATCTATTGCCAATTGTTTTTGAACGAAATTCTCTGTCTGTCTGTCTGTCTGTCTGTCTCTGTCTCTGTCTCTGTCTCTCTGTCTCGTCTCTGTCTCTGTCTCTCTCTCTCTCTCTCTCTCTCTCTCTCTCTCTCTCTCTCTCTCTCTCTCTCTCTCTCTCTCTCTCTCTCTCTCTCTCTCTCTCCTTAACGGCTTTCTTTCTTTCTACTTTATATTTCTTCTTCATTTGTCTTCTCTCACTTGTCTCTTCTGTTTGTAAAACTTTTTTTTTCTCTCTCATTTTTTTCATTCTTTCACTGTTTTCTTCTTTTTCTTCTTGATTTTATTCCTTCGGTCCAAACATTTGACACGCGCAGGCTACACAACTTTAAAGTTCTTCGACCTTCATTGTTATTCATGAGCGCTTGCAGAACAAGTTTTTACCATTCGCCTCAAGTGGTACAGGCGTCGATAAGTCATGCCATCGACAATCGAATAGGAAATAACACTCAACGTGATTCATCGAAGTATTAAGTGGGGTCAAAGGTCGAGTGCATGGTCGATCTCTCCTCTCGTAGATTTGAAAATATTAAAGTAACCTTCTCAACAACAACAACAACAAAATATGGTAAGCTGTTTTTGAAGGTAGTCTACTTTTGTTTCTGTTGTTGCTCTTGTTGTTGTTCTTCAAACGTGTAGGCTTTGTTTTCTGAATTTGTCGTTGTGTCTGCCCTGAACATAAATTTCGAGCAAGTATTGCATTGTCCTATAAACGCTTGTGTGTGTGTGTGTGTGTGTGTGTGTGTGTGTGTGTGTGTGTGTGTGTGTGTGTGTGTGTGTGTGTGTGTGTGTGTGTGTGTGTGTGTGTGTGTGAGTGAGTGCGTGCGTGCGTGCGTGCGTGCGTGCGTGCGTGCTGTGTGTGTGTGTGTGTGTGTGTGTGTCTGTGTGTCTGTGTGTCTGTGTGTCTGTGTTTATCGCTCTTCACAAAACATGTATTGCCCAACAGAGAGAAGCGATCGAAATAAACTTCAAATTAAGATTTCGTTGAAAATCTAGTTCGTGAGTGACGATTTGTGGGATCGGAGGTATAAAACGTCATGACGTGTCATAGTTTGTCGCACGCCGCAGCCTCTCGTGTGTTTGGTTTGAGCGCTGCGAGCGTACGGCACACGTGTTTACAGTTAACAGGTGCATCGGAAAGAAGAAGAAGACAAACAGATCTCGTTCTATAGGATCGACAAGGAAAATAATAAATTCTACGGGTTATTTTAAGACAAAACCGTCAAGTTGGAGATTTATTTTGATCTTTTCTTTCCCTTAAAAAAGAATTATTGTGAGATGGTTTGCCTGCCTACCAGGCAGACAGTCTGTCTGTCTATCCGATTGTCCGTCGGTCTCTATCTCTGACTAAAAAACAAAACAAATCTGAAACAAAGTGGACTGCCAGCTTTCTGAACAAATCTTGAACCAGTTGTTTCTGTGTGTCTGTGTGTCTGTCTGTCCGTCTGTCTGTCTGTCGTTCTGTCCGTCTGTCGCGAGTAAAAGGTATTAACAGGTTTTGTTTACTGTATGACCATTTGATCGTTTGCTTCCATTTCATCAGTTCCACAGTCAGCTGTCAGCAGAGGACTTACAGAGCTATTTTGGTGTTCAAGTTAGAGAAAATGGTAAGTTGTTTCTGAATGTAGTCTACTCCTATTTTTGTTATTGTTGTTGTTGTTATTGTTTAAGCTATTGTTGTTGGGGGTGGGGGTAGGGAAAGGATGTAACCCCCTCTCTCTCTCTCTCTCTCTCTCTCTCTCTCTCTCTCTCTCTCTCTCTCTCTTCCTTTGCTTTTGTTTTCTTTGTTTCTTTGTTTTTTAGGTGTTTTTGTTCGCACTGGTTGACTGGGCGTAAAACACCAGTTTACTTACGAGGTGTTTTGTTGTTGTTTTTGTTTGTTGTTATTTTTAGTCCCTGATTTGTCGTTGCTGCATCTCCGGGATTTTACTGAAACCCATTTATTGCCTTTGATACTGTGTGTGTATGTGAGTGTGTGTGTGTGTGTGTGTGTGTGGTGGGTGTATGCCACCCTCTCTCTCTGTCTCTCTCCACCCGTCCCATTCCCTTGCCCCCACTGTATCGTCTTTCTCCCCCCCCCCCCCCCCCCCCCCCACCTCCCACCCCACCTCTCTCTCTTCCCCCCCCTCCCCCCTCCCCCCCCCCCTCCCCCCCCCCCCCCCCCCCCCCCCCCCCCCCCCATCTTCCCCCCCCCTCCCCCCCCCCCCCCCCCCCCCCTCCCCCTTACACCCTTCCCGTTCTCCTTCCCGATCTTCCCCAGTCCTTCTGCCTGTTCTTACCTTCCTCTAATAGGCACCGCCCCCCCACCCATCGCTCGTTTTCCAGCCAAGAACCCTGTTTTCCGTCTTTGTCTTCCTCCCTGTCTCTCTGAACATTGCTCTCTAAACAGATCTGGCACTTACTGGTCAATTCTTCTGCTTTCTGCCAGTTCCAACGTACGAAATAGTCAGCCCCGTTCACGTAAAAGGCAGCCGACATCGCCGGTCGTTGTTGGCAGCCAAGGAACCGCTGAGGTTCGACCTGGCGGCCTTTGGGGAGGACTTCAAGCTGCATCTGGACCACAACGACGACCTCATTGCGCCAGGTACATGTGCTGTGTGCAGAACGTGGTTGGCTAAACTTCGCTTAACGCCGAATTGTCTCCGATGAGGCGCTGGCGGGGACGGAGATCCCAGGAGGTGGGGTTGGAGGTAGGGCAAACTCCAAGCAGCCGTTTGCGACATCCTTCCTTTGGAGGAAGGTGCCGGAAAGCGGTGCTCGGAGTGCGGGGGTAGGGGTGTGTGGTGGAGGGAGATAATGCCTATCGCTACACCAGGCTGCCATCACCAGAATGATTCTGCATTAAGATTTGGCAGCGATGAGAGCCATTTTAATGTCTGATTAATTGTGAGGGACAAAGTCACAAGGCTGTCCACCAACCACAACTTTTAAAGAGAAAGACGGAGGTCCTTCTGCTTACCAGCCTCACGCCTTACCGCTAGGCCATACCAGCTCACTTCTTCTTCTGACACCCCTCACTTTAGAATTATAAGGCTTAAACAAATTCTAGTAAGTATATGCATGTGTGTGTGTGTGTGTGTGTGTGTGTGAACAGGATGTCTAGTCCACTACCTGCAGTCCAACGGAACGAAAAAGGTCCGTCCGTGCCCGACGCACGAGGAAGACTGTTACTACCACGGGACGTCTCTCACTCATAACGGCTCAGAGGCGTCACTCAGCACGTGCAACGGCTTGGTAAGTACAGCGACCACAGCGCCCTGTGCAGCTGAACTATAGTTGGCGGTTGCTGCCATAATCAACAACACACTACTACACAAGTAACAATCCTTGATTCATTGATCCTTGACAAATAATAAAAGAAGTGTGTATGTGTGTTTCCATATAATGCCTTATGTAAATTGTTTTGGTAGCACTGTCCTCTACGTACGTATAGAATATTATATATATATATATATATATATATTGCGCGCGCGCGCGCGCGCGCGCGCGCGTGTGTGTGTGTGTGTGTGTGTGTGTGTGTGTGTGTGTGTGTGTGTGTGTGTGTGTGTGGCGCGCGCGCGCGCGCGCATGCGTGCGTGCGTGTGTTTGTGCGTGCGTGCGTGTGTGCACGTGTGCTTATGCTCGCGCGCGTGTATGTTAACAACCCGCAGGTGAGTTGCTTAGCAGGCCTAAGCCAGTCGGCGTTCACTGCATGCACTTGAATGACAGATCTATCAGACAGATCTATACCTGCTTGCAGCATGGCCTGATCCGGCTGCCAGGCCGCGATTACGACCTGTGGATCCAGCCAGTGCAGGAGCACCACGTGGAGCGAGCGAGACGAAGCACGAGCAACACGCTTAACCAGCCTCACATCGTCTCCAAGCGAGCCGTCGCCCACAGACAGTGCGCCACGCAAGGTACTGGTGGGCAGATTTGTGTCTCATGCAGTTTCTGTTCTCTGGGGAAACAGAACGAGGCCTAGCCGAGCGCGTCGCGCGGCTTAATTTCAATGTAGATTTTGACGAACAAAGGGTTTCAATAATAGCGCCGGACCGACGTCACACGTATTCGAGTAAATACACTGAGTATGGATAAACTCCACGAAAGTCCAATTTCAGTCCTATATATATGGCATTTGCTTTTTTACCCTCTTTCGAAAATTTGCGTTCTTTCTTTCTTTCGTTCTTTCTTTCTTTCTTTCAGACTTCTGACATTTTTACCGTCTTTAGAAAATTTGTGTTTTTTCTTTCTTCTTTCTTTCTTTCAGTGTTAATTATGACTTCTGACATTTTACCCTCTTTAGATTTTTTTTCTTTTTTCTTTCTTTCTTCCTTTCCCTCTTTCTTTCTTTCTTCGTTTCCCCCTTTCTTTCAGTGTTAATTATAATTTCTGCCCTTTTACCCTCTTTGAACACTATAATAATAACAATGATAATAAGCACATGAGAATCTGCTGACCAGTGAGTCTGCCACTCGCAGCCATAAAATGTGACAGCGAGGACGGGAAATTGTCCGATCAGATTTTTTGAGAATCTGCCGTTCACTGAATCTGCCACTCGCAGCCATAAAACCTGAATCCCAGCGAGAAGGGGAAAATAACTGTCGAAGATGGTACCGTTTGATATTTTCATTGAAGTTGACAGTGTTTGTTGGTAACTGGAATTCAAACAAATGTCCAGGGTTTTCTTTTACGTGTCAGTCTGCTGAACAGTGACGCAGCGACTCAGCTCTTAAGGACCAGAGAATAAAGACAGTCAGGTATTAACTGCTTTCCCGGCAGGCGTTTGGAGGTTCCTGTGTCGTGTTTCATTTCACCCCGATATGCCTCAAACGTTTGACAGAGCTTTCGAAACAAATTATCTGTCTACCCGTATGTATGTCTGTCCGTCTGTTTGTCTGTCTGCCTACTTACTTATCGATCGATCCATGCATTTATTCAATGTGTGTATGTGTTTATCCGTCTGTCTTATATTACTAACATTTATCTGTCTGTATGTCTAGCTGTATATCTATATATCCCTGTCTAGTGGTATTAGTATCTCTGTCTAGCTGTCTATCCATATATCTATGTAATCTGTCTGTATATCTATGATGTCTAGTGGTATTAGTGTCTGTCTAGCTGTATATCCATATATCCATCTATCTGTCTGTCTGTCGCCCTGATATAACCGTAATGGTTGACTGGGCGTAAAACGGCACCAAGTGGGACTTACTCTGTCTGTCTGTCCGTCTCTCTATCTGTTTGTCCCTGCAGGAGTGCCCGAGGTCATCAGCCTTGTCTCTGAAGCGACGTCAGCGGCTCGAGTGCGTCGAGCAGCGGGAGACAAGTACGCTGAGATGTTGCTGGTGGGGGACAGAACCATGCAAGAGCACTACAAGGACAAACTCAAACAGTACCTGCTCACCGTCGCCAATGTGGTGAGTGCAGTACTGATAGCAGCTAGTAGTAGCAGTAGTTGCTGCAGTGGCGGTAGTGATGGGGCGCAGTAGTTAGTAGTAGTAGCACACTCCGAGCATTGCTTTCCGGCACCTTCCTCCAAACTCTGCCAGATTTAGTTACGCCACTGAAGGGGCACTCTTTATCTCCGCGCAGCTGTCCACCGACGCGGTCAGCGCCGTCCGAAAGGGTTGGGTACTAATATGACCCTGGAAGCAACCTAGCGCCCAAGCACTAACGTAAACATGAGACGCATCCACCCCGGGTAAAAAAAAAAAAAAAAAAAAAAAGTTCGTCTCGACTCAAACGATTTTGGTTTTACTTGTGATGGGGTAAGCAACGTGGTCAGTTATAAAAGAAACGTCGGATATGATCTGAGTTTTCTGTTACAAACTTACTGCCGTTTGAGCATCATTGAAAAACTGTTCGAGACCTATGGCGTAATCAACTATGACAGTGGTGGGAGGAAGGATGTCGTAAACCAGCGCTCGAAGTTTGTAGTAGTAGTAGTAGTAGTGAGCTTGGGACTTCGTGGTGCAGACGAGTTGGTCAGGAGGTTGCTGGTGGGCGGACAGAACCACGCAAGAACGCTACAAGGACAAACTCAAACAGCGCCTGCTCGTCGTCGCCAATGGTGTGGGATATTAGGGATAGAAGTAGTGGTGGTGGTAGTGGTTGGGATGGTGGTGGTAGTAGTAGTTATTGTGGTGGTTAGTTATCTTGGAATTTTACGTCCTGTCAACCACACACGGTCACCTCAGGAGGAACCAGACTTTCACAGTTACTCTAAAACACGTCGAAACGGAAGCCACCGAAACACAAGTAGAACAACAACAACAACAAACTGGCTCACACTTCTGCACAAAACACAATCAACAGCAAGCACATCCAAGCAATAAAAGTCAACAATTAGCACATCTCAGTATTCATATTTCGTTGAGGCGTATAACTTAGTTATGGTGGTGTTAGTGGTAGACGGGGGGAGCGGTGGATGAATGAATCATCAGATCGGTGGGGGGACTTACTCCTTGATTCGTGGACTGGTGGACATATAATTACAATTATATCCACGGACTGTTCAGTTGACTGACTCAATGATTGTCATTGTCAACGGCCACTTGTTCAGCGCTGCATTGACTCAGTATTTGGAGAGAGAGGAAAATGTTCGTAGGACTTAGCTGAAGTTGTCGAAAAGAGGGGAAGGTGGTAAGGTCGCGGAAGGGAAGGAGGGCGGGGAGGGGGGTGGGGGGTGGGGGGAGAGAAAGAAAAAATGGGGATTCTGAAAAGAGGCTGGCTGACAACCGACTCCTGAAGCCCTCGGTACGCTGTGCTTTTAGCTTTTGGCTTCCCGAATTTAATTGCAATTGTGATGTAATTGTAATTTACACAATGAATTAACAAAGTTCTCATGTATCTTTTATCTTGGATGCTGTCTGCGAAAGGCTATTCAAGAGCGTTAAAGCAGCGTTTTGAAAGATCTGGCTTCAGACCGTTCTTAGTTGGTAGCGTTTTCATAAACATTAGATAATGCAGAATCTCGCCCGCGAAGAAGACCCCAAAGAACGATAGACAGAACAGGCACATCAATGTAGGATACTCAGCTTTTTATAGCAGAGAATAGCGATGATGCAGTAGAGATTCCATGCCGCGGTAGGTCACGGAGAGGGTCATTGGTGTGACCCTCGTTCACAATTCATTCACCCGGTTATTGACTGACTGCAGGCCGCTCGCGTGCTGTTGGACCCCTCCATCGGGACGCCGCTTCACTTCACTGTGGTCAAGATCCAGATCCTAGAGGCTGACCAGGTAAGAGCAACGTTAAGATCTCAAACCTGACAACAGGGATTGAAACTGTTCAGGTAAGAGCAACTTTAGGACCTCAAACCTGACAACAGGGATTGATTACAGGCTTTTCAAAATCCAGTTCTTGGAAGTTGACCAGATAAGAGCAGCTTTAATTAGGACCTCAAACTTGACAACAAGGATTGATTACAGTTATTTTCAAATCCAGATCCTAGAAGATGACCTGGTAAGAGCAACCTTAGGACCTCAAACCTGACAGCAGGAATTAATTACAGGCTTTTCCAAATCTAGATCCTAAAGATGACCAGGTAAGAGCAACGTTAAGACCTCAAACCTGACAACAAGGATTGAAGCTGACCAGGTAAGAGCAACTTTAGGACCTCAAACCTGACAACAGGTATTGATTACAGGCTTTTGAAAATCCAGTTCCTCAGATCCTGGAAGCTGACCAAGTAAGAGCAACGTCAGGACCTCAGACCCGACCGTACGGATAAATTAGAGGCTGGTCAAAACCCAGATCCTGGAGACCTGAAGCCCAGCTTAAGGAATACGGAAAAAGAATTTTCTGCATGCCGTGATAAAATGTCCATGCCCTCTTCTTTAAAACTTGATAAAATATACAATATTGAAATGAGAGGGGGGGCGGGGGGGGGGGGGGGGGGGGGGGGGGGGTTAAAAATTTGAAAGAATGCGGGGGGAGGGGTGGTTAGGGGCAGAAATGGAGAGAAGAAACGAACAAAAAGATCGTCATTTCCTTTCAGCCTGGCCTGGTGATCACGGAGAATGCCGAAGACACGCTGGAGAGTTTCTGCGAGTGGCAGGAGCAGTACAACCCCAGGGACGACAACAACCCTCAGCACCATGACGGAGCCTCTCTCTTCACCAGGTACGACAAC
>JABMCL010002119.1:0-30000 GCA_018857735.1 Alviniconcha marisindica | reverse complement strand
ACAACTGTGAGAATGGCAAGAACGTCATGTCTAGCATGGGAGGGGGGGGCCAGACTGCAATGTTCTGGTCTTCCTGTAGCCGCCAGTCCTATTCAGACTTTCTTGCGTGAGTTGCCTGATTATCAACTACATATTGCTGTATTCAAAAATGTTTGCTTGTGTTTTTCTGTCCCTGTATGCTAATTGCTATGCTGCAACAAAATCCCAGTTCAAAAGTCAACTCAAAACCACGCTATTCCTCTCAGCCCATGGACCAAACTCCTAAATTTCTTTGTTTTAGCTGCGAATCATATTTCTGTTGACCGGCCTGTCAGTATTGTTGTGTTCCTGCTGCATGTGTGCCAGTTTGCGTGCATACATCATCACATGCATTTGTGTGGGAGTACACACACACAAAGAAATGAATGGATGGATTTTATAACTTTTTAAAGTATTTTTTTAAATGTTGTTGCTGTTGATTGTCATGTAGCATGTTGTCACTATTTTTGTTCATGTATGCACCTTAGGCTGTTAACATATTTTTGATAGGGAGGGCACTTAAAAATGTTCATTATTATTATAAATCTAATTGTCAATAAGAATTATTCAGAATCTGACATGTACTTTTAAATTTGATAGCTTTTTCTTGATTTTGTTGTGTGTGTGTGTGTGGGGTGGGGGGGGGGTTAGTGTGTTACCTTTGAACCAAGTATGTAATACAGAAGGTAGTATCAGTCTACATCATAATGACTGTGTACACATGGTTTTAGTTTGGAATAATGATTGGTATTGCATAATTTTGTTACAGCACTACCAAAGCAGAATGTTTGAATGACCGACCTCAGACCACGATAGCATTACCGAAGGATTTGCCGGGCGTGGTTTACGATGGTGATGAACAGTGTGAGATGTACATTGGTGCTGGTTCCACAATCTGCCTGGGCACAAACATGGTGCATGGGGTGGGTTTCGTTGACATTGTGCTTGGTGTCTTCGTCTTACTCTGTACAAACATGGTGCATGGGGTGGGTTTCGTTGGCATTGTGCTTGGTGTCTTCACCTTACTCTGTACAAACGTGGTGCATGGGGTGGGTTTCGTTGACATTGTGCTTGGTGTCTTCACCTTACTCTGTACAAACATGGTGCATGGGGTGGGTTTTCGTTGACATTGTGCTTGGTGTCTTCACCTTACTCTGTACAAACATGGTGCATGGGGTGGGTTTCGTTGGCATTGTGCTTGGTGTCTTCACCTTACTCTGTACAAACGTGGTGCATGGGGTGGGTTTCGTTGACATTGTGCTTGGTGTCTTCACCTTACTCTGTACAAACGTGGTGCATGAGGTGGTTTTCGTTGACATTGTGCTTGGTGTCTTCACCTTACTCTGTACAAACGTGGTGCATGGGGTGGGTTTCATTGACATTGTGCTTGGTGTCTTCACCTTACTCTGTACAAACGTGGTGCATGGGGTGGGTTTCGTTGACATTGTGCTTGGTGTCTTCACCTTACTCTGTACAAACGTGGTGCATGGGGTGGGTTTCGTTGACATTGTGCTTGGTGTCTTCACCTTACTCTGTACAAACGTGGTGCATGGGGTGGGTTTCGTTGACATTGTGCTTGGTGTCTTCACCTTACTCTGTACAAACATGGTGCATGGGGTGGGTTTCGTTGACATTGTGCTTGGTGTCTTCGTCTTACTCTGTACAAACATGGTGCATGGGGTGGTTTTCGTTGACATTGTGCTTGGTGTCTTCACCTTACTCTGTACAAACGTGGTGCATGGGGTGGGTTTCATTGACATTGTGCTTGGTGTCTTCGTCTTACTCTGTACAAACATGGTGCATGGGGTGGGTTTCGTTGACATTGTGCTTGGTGTCTTTGTCTTACTCTGTGTGCTACTGCTAGTTCAGCACTCTGTGTGTGTTAGCTCTGTCTTTTCCATTGTATCAGAGTCAGAATGTTTCACAATGTCTGCAGTTTGATGCTCATTTGTTTTACAGCCAGTTTGACGTTAACACCCTTTTGTGCAAATTTAGAGTCCCATTCTCCCAATCACAGGGCGTTTTTTTTATTTAAAAATTGGGATCTGACCGAGCCTGAAACTAGGAAAATTAGAAGGAAGAGGAAGTCTACAAACATTATCAGTACTGTTGTATAATTTATAACTCTTATGCAAACGTATGCATATTACTATTAAATATTATTAGACATACTAAGTTTGACTTTGGGGCCTGATACACTAAACTCCCAACCTGCGCTTCGCACAAGACATGCAACTTTACCCAGGCACGTTGAATTTTATCAGGATTCTGTTCCATAATACTGGTCAGTGCATGGTTGTGTTCTTGGATTTCAGAAACCAAGCTTTATGCAAAGTCTGACCCTTTAATGACTCATGTCTTAAAGAGTTAAAGCTAAACCCTTCACTGAATTAATTATGGCATCTGCCCTTTTAGTTTTACCCTCTTTAGAGAATTTGTGTTCTTTCTTTCTTTCTTTCTTTTTCTCTTTCAGTGTTAATTATGACGTCTCCCCTTGATTTTTACCTGTTTAGAGAATCTGTGTTCTTTCTTTCTTTGTTCTTTTCCCTTTCTCTTTCTTTAACTGTTGAGTGTTTCATTCTTTCCCTCTTTCTTTCTTTCCTTCTTTCTTTCTTTCAGTGTTAATTGTGACTTCTGCCCTTTTAGTTTTATCCTCTTTAGAGAATTTGTGCTCTTTCTTTCACTCTTCCTTTCCCCCTCTCTCTCTCTTTCTTTCCTTCTTTTTCTCTTCTTCTTCTTTTGTTCTTCTCCAGCACAGCTTTTCTGTTTCTCCCCAGGACGAGTGCAGCCACCTAGTGTGCTTTGACCCCCAGCAGACAGGAACGTGCAAAGGCGACTCCGTTCCACGTCTTGATGGAACAATGTGCGGAGACAGAAAAGTAGGTCACCATCACCATGTCATCAGCATTTAATCCAGTGAAGCTTTTGTTTGTGTGCCTGTTTATTTTCGTACTCCGAGTGTAGTTATGCTCAAAAATCAAAGAGGAAGACAAATAAAGCCCTTAGCTTTTGTTTGTGAGTCTGTGTAACGTCTCACAGGTGCTCTCTCTAGGCCTCTTTCTGTTTCAGACTTTGTTTTGAGATAATGGGCTCAGGATACAAGTTCACTTGCTCTTAAAATTCATGTCACACTCACAGTTTTTCACTGAGTGTGAGGTGGTTGTTATCCCCCTCCCCCCAGTAACAAAGTCAAGGGAAGGGTTATGTTTGAATCAGTGTGTCTGTCCGTCTTCTCGTGTGTTTCAGCTTCATCCAGAAAATATCTTATGGTGAACCACTAAACCTTTTGTAACCAACCTTGTTTGTTTTGTTGCTTTTTGTTTTTCAAATGAATTCTTCTTCTTTTTCTCCCACCAGTACTGCATGCATGGCCAGTGTGTGGACATTGGTCCAAACGGTCCTCGACCCAGGAATGGCGGCTGGTCAGCGTGGGACAGCGAGTGGTCTAGCTGCTCTCGCTCCTGTGGTGGTGGGGTTCGCGTCCGCAGGAGAAAATGTGACAACCCAAAGTAAGGCTGAACTGGGTTTTGTGTTAACTGGTAATTTCCGGTATTTTACTGGTTAAAATAAGCAAATACTAGAAGACAAAAATCAGCTGTCGGTCAGACATACCAGGCGTTGTTTTGTTTGACCAGTTCTCACCTCCAAAACACACACACACACACACATTTTTTTTGGGTTTTTGGGGGGAGGGATGGTGGGTGCATATTTTTGTGTGTGAATGTTGATGCCAGGGAAAACACATCATAGTGCCAGTGGCAGCTTTGGTTTTGTTGTTTTCAAGATTTAGGTGGAGCAAATGTCTTGGTGTCTGTCTTCATCTAGCATAATTATATACACCCTAGATAAAGAAACTGCTCATGGACTGGATGGTAACCTACACAATACGTATAAATGATCTTGTTTTTAGGCCAAGGCTGGGGGGACGTGACTGCCAAGGGTCTGACGTCATGGCGGAAATGTGCAACATGCAGGTGAGCACAGTTCATTGGAGGGTCCTGTGGCAAGTTCCTTTGTCATTTATTACTTGGAGAAAAAAAAACAATCAAAATCCCAGGGTTGATTTTTGTTCCCATTCGGCATGTTTTGCTTCCAGTTCATGTATATTTTGGCTTCAGAATCAGAGTGTGGGGTATGTTGATGCTTTTTTTTTTTAGAGCGGAGGAGGGGCAGGTTGTATAGTTTTTCTTCAGTGCTTTATTTGTATTGGTAAACTACATTGAGTTTATTCCCTATGGATTGTGGTTGGCATGGTTGATACAAGAAAAGTCTCATCTTTCTTATCTTTCTTTGGTTAAAAAACAACAACCTCAGAGAGAGACACAGAGAGAGATGGAGACCAAGGGTGGGGTGGGGGGGGGGGGAGAGAGAAGGCATTGATATGCATATGCAGGCCGCCTCAATGTCTGGTACTGTGGTAGTAATTTGTCTGGTACCTTTCATTCCTGTGACACTGCGCTCTTCTTCTGACACCTTCATGCAGAAAATCCAACAGTACAAATGCAAGACTCATGCTTTCACACCGTCTCTTGCTTTAGATCCCACATTTGGAATTCACTCCCACAAGACCTTAGGAACTGCTCAACCCTGTCACTGAAAAGCAAAACCTGAAAACTTTACTTTTCTCTCAGTGCTTCCATCCCGACTAATATCAGTAATACGCAGATCAGTGTAATAATTATGTGTATAAGTCCTTAAATGATTTGAATTCATTTCATTTACATGTTTGTTTGTTTGTTTTGAGGTTGTTTGGTGTGTTTTTTCCCTGCTGTTTTAAAATTAGATAATACTTGATGTAAATTGCATTAGTAGGACTGTGCTCTGCATGCATGTAGAATACTGTGTTTAGGTTAATCTGTATCATGTGAGCATTCACAGTGTCAATAAGTGCATTATATATAAATGTACGTTAATATTATTATTGTCATGCTTGGGGACTGTGCAGGACTGCAGGAGCAGTGAGGAAGAGTTTCGCAAGGCGCAGTGCGCCATGACTGACAGCATTCCCATGAACGGACAAAGGCACCACTGGGTGCCCGTCAACATGCTTGGTAAGGAATCACGACCTGAGAAACTGCCTCTTTAATTTTTCTTTTGCTGGGATGATTTTGAAAAAGAAACAAAGTTGTTGTTTCTAGAAGGACCGCCTGTTAATTTGACTCGACACAGCAATGTGCAAAGTTATGAGACTGGCCACAAACCATTAATAATAATAATAATAGATTGTTTATGGCAACCCATCTCGTTTATGGCAACCCATCTTGTAAGAGCCCAGAGCACTTACAAAGACATAGGGATACGCTCATTTTGTTTCACACACAGTGACACACACACACACACACACACACACACACACACAACACACACACACACACACACACACACACACTCTATTGAAGAGAAGGGAGGCCCCTAGTGGATTCAAACCTGAGTTTGTCTGCTTACCACCATCCAAACGTCTTAAGTTGCAACCAGACTGAACCAGCTCACCAGTGCTAATGAGAAAGCTTGAAGTGAGATCTAGGCCTGTGGCATCTCAATCTTCAGTTGCTTTGTCATGTATTGAAAAACCAGCCCAGTCCTGCAACCACTTTGTTATATACTGAAGAAGAAAAAACAGCCCAGTCCTACAACCACTTTGTCATATACTGAAAAAACAGC
Source organism: Alviniconcha marisindica (assembly GCA_018857735.1). Lineage (NCBI taxonomy): Eukaryota > Metazoa > Mollusca > Gastropoda > Provannidae > Alviniconcha > Alviniconcha marisindica. The sequence goes on along the minus strand of JABMCL010002119.1, from coordinate 24,321 downwards.
CCAGTCCTTCAACCACTTTGTCATATACTGAAAAAACAGCCCAGTCCTTCAACCATTTTGTCATATACTGAAAAAACAGCTTGGTCCTTCAACCACTTTGTCATATACTGAAAAAACAGCTTGGTCCTTCAACCACTTTGTCATATACTGAAAAAACAGCCCAGTCCTTCAACCACTTTGTCATATACTGAAAAAACAGCCCAGTCCTTCAACCACTTTGTCGTATACTGAAAAAACAGCTTGGTCCTTCAACCACTTTGTCGTATATTGAAAAAGCTGCCCGGCAGACTTGGACCACTTTGTCATATATTAAAAAACACAACACTAGCCTGTCATGTCAGCAGCAGAATGTGTTGCTTACCTTGTGCATTCTTGCCTGGCCCCCCAGGTGAGCAGGAGTGTGAGCTGCACTGCCGCATTGATGGCCAGAGAACAGTCCTGCTGCGTCACATCAACGGCAAGAGCTGGTACCAGGACGGCACCGTGTGCGCCTCTGTCAGCGGCTCGTTCGGCAGGTGCATCGACGGCAAGTGCAGGGTGGGTAATGCACCTTGTCTTCCCCCACTTCGTTCGCTTTATAATTTAAAAAAAAAAGAGCATCATTTTCCTGTAGTGCTATTCCCCGCTGAGTGATCTCAGTGCGCTTGTTCACATACATGTACATATACCATTTACATTTACTGACATATTCCTTGCACGCGATCACATCATACATACTTAATAAATTACATCATTATAAAACAGGTACTTGTAGAATTGGGAACAAAATAACTATTATAAAACAGCCATTGCAATAATTTAAAACAAGTACCTAATTACAAAACTGCGTATGAAGTTACTACGCTAAAACACGCACACACACACACACAGTCACGCACGCACACACACAGAGTCACACACACACACGCACTTGTCCGCTTGTCTTGTTGGAGCTGGGCTTGGCTGGCTCCCACATCTGGCTCAGCTCCAGCTGGGCTGACTGTGCTCTGTTGACATAGATCTACGACTTGGGCCAGACTTGAACTGGTGAAGCAGAAATTTGGTTTCTTCATTACTCCAAACGCCTCATCTGTCTCCCCTACTTCCTGAAAACAGCAGACATGCAGGAAAATGCGATACAGGTTCAGCTCTGCTCTGGAGGTGTAACTTGCATCTGTCTCAGGACAGCCAGATGTAACTTGCATCTGTCCCAGCACAGTCAGGTGTAACTTGCGTCTGTCCCAGGACAGCCAGGTGTAACTTGCATCTGTCCCAGGACAGCCAGATGTAACTTGCATCTGTCCCAGCACAGTCAGGTGTAACTTGCATCTGTCCCAGGACAGCCAGATGTAACTTGCACCTGTCTCAGGACAGCCAAGTGTAACTTGCATCTGTCTCAAGACAGCCAAGTGTAACTTGCATCTGTCTCAGGACAGCCAGGTGTAACTTGCATCTGTCTCAGGACAGCCAGGTGTAACTTGCATCTGTCCCAGCAGCCAATGTAACTTGCATCTGTCCCAGGACAGCCAGATGTAACTTGCATCTGTCCAGGACAGCCAGATGTAACTTGCATCTGTCCCAGCACAGCCAGGTGTAACTTGCATCTGTCCCAGCACAGCCAGGTGTAACTTGCATCTGTCTCAGGACAGCCAATGTAACTTGCACTGTCCAGACAGCCAGGTGTAACTTGCATCTGTCCCAGGACAGCCAAGTGTAACTTGCATCTGTCTCAGGACAGCCAGGTGTAACTTGCATGTCTCAGGACAGCCAGGTGTAACTTGCATCTGTTCCAGGACAGCCAGGTGTAACTTGCATCTGTCCTAGGACAGCCAAATGTAACTTGCATCTGTCCCAGGACAGCCAGGTGTAACTTGCATCTGTCCCAAGACAGCCAAGTGTAAATGCAAATATCCCCTCTCCAGCGCAAAAATCGCCACCAGTATAAATAGCTCCACTATTGCATTATATCATTCTGCCATCCTTTGTTCAGTTTCACTTATTCTTTCCTTCATCGCTCATTTCATCAGGACGGTTTGGTAGTGCTGTATGCTTGATTTTATTTATGACCGCTGTTCTGCCAGGATTTTGGCTGTGATGGCAAGACGGGATCCCGTTACCAGTTTGACCGGTGTGGGGTGTGTGGAGGTCAGGGCAACACGTGTCGCAAGCAGTCGGGCACCTACAACCAGGGCCGCAAGAATGGTCAGTAAAAAGGGGATCTTGGATGAGGAAAAGCCACACACAACAACAATGTGGAGGAAGGGGGAGAGTGTGTGTTTTTAAAAGAAAAAAATTAAACCAGCGCTTTTAGCAAAATGGCTCTCACAGTCTAAAACAAAGTTGACTGTCAGTGCTTTGAAACAGGATCAAAATGCACAGAAGGTTAAAAAGAATGCTTGTTTCAATTAGACAATGCAAAACATGTGCAAGTTTGTTTAATATAATTTTCTTTATATCTTTTATGTTTTCAGTCTTGTTATGTTAATAAATGAAGTAAAAGTATGTGATTGTGTTCAACTTGACCATTTTCGTCTGATCTCCATTCTCATTTCCTTGGTTGTTGGTCACAGATTTGATGGCTGTTTGTTTGTCTGTTTCAGAATACGTGACGTTTGTGACGATGCCCAAGGGGTCCACAGCGATCAAAATTACCAATGCCAATAAGTTCACACAAATGAGTAAGTGCTCATCATCTTCATCGTTTGGCTGTTTCTACACTTTTAGCTTTGTGCTCATAATTATTGCCCTGAATCCTGCTGTAACTGTCATGGCTTACTGGGTGTTGAAAATCAGTTATCACTCTATTTGTGTGTAGTTTTTTACTGGTTTCAGTCAAGGTGTCTTTGATTTTTTGATTTTTTTCATTTTTGTTTGTTGATATGGTAGACCATTATACATTTCTGGGAGAAGTTAAACATGCATGAATGGGTGTGGGGATCGCATCAGCTCATGCATGCATACTTATGTTTTGGCATAGATATATGTATGTGTTTCTGCATACCTGTACCCATGTGTGTCTGTGGCATGCACATGTGTGTGTTTTGTACATGTATGTATATGTGTGTGTGGTGTGTACATGTATGTATGTCTTGTGTGCATACATGTATCTGCATGTCTAGTGCATTGATGTTTGAAGCATAAATTATGGTATCAAGAATCAATTACAGTAATTCGTAAGAGAGACTCAGTGGGGGAGTATTAAAAGTATTGATGATTCTTTCATTGTAGTGTGTACTTGAGTGGGCAGTGGGAGACTGATTTGTGCGTATCTGTGTGTGCTTCTGTGTGTGTGTGTGTGTTTTGGAGGGGGTTGAGGGGTGAGTGTTTATGTATGTCGATTTTATTTGCTGAGTGATATCTTTTCGGTAGAATAGTATACCTAAGATTATATTTGTTGAAATGCATGTAAACAAGTTTTTTGTCATGAGCTGTCTGTGCAGTGCAGTGAGTTTAACTTGGCTTAGAAAAAGGCACTTTATAAGAACGATAATTATCATTAATTTGCAGGTGTGAAGATTGCAGGGAAGAGAGTTTTCAGCCAGGACGGAGGAACAGCAGACCAGAGTGGCATGTACACAGCAGACAGCATCGTGATAAACTACAAAAGTCCCAACAGTGGACTGGAAACCATCTCCATCTCAGGACCCCTGCCCGAGTCTGTGGAAGCACAGGTCCGTGTTGTAGTAATAATGACAGTAGCCCCAACAATGTACTTAAAGACACTCTCTCTCTCTCTCTCTCTCTCTCTCTCTCTCTCTCTCTCTCTCTCTCTCTCTCTCTCTCTCTCTCTCTCTTTTGCTCAGGTCAGTGTTGTAGTAGTAATAATGACAATATCCTTGACAATGGTGATGGTCTGAATGACAGACAAATATTGCACTATAACAAAACAAAGATTTTTCAGAGTACCAGCATAATAATGTTGCTGCAAGCACCTGAAATTTAAGAAAGAAATAACCAAAAACATAACCAGAGATTAAACATACTGTGAGTGCTAAACACACATTTTGGACTGGTTTGGGCAGAACTTTGGACAACATGCATGTCACCTTGTTATTCTGTTTTTGATCCTTGAGCACAGGTGTTTCTTCAAGTTTGCTGCTGTGAATGTGAGAACGCTTGCTTGTGAATCTTCTCATTCCTTTGAAAAAAAGAAAGAGGGTATTCTTTGTCTTTATCTCTGTTGCTTTTCTGTTTGCTTCTGTGACTCCCCCTGATATAACCGTAATGGTTGGCTGGGCGTAAAACACCAAGTTACTTACTTACTTCCTTGCTTCTGTGCGCTTACAGGTGTTCCGCAAGTTTGCAGACAATGAATTCCAGGGTGTGGCGCCTCAGATCAGCTACGAGTACTTTGTTCCCACAGCAGCCCACCCACAGAGCAACTACCAGTGGAAGGCCCGGAATGGAGCCTGCACCAAGACCTGCGGAGGAGGTCAGTTGGAGCCTTTTTTTAAAAAATACTTCATTGTCCCATGTGGTAAATTTAGGCCACTTACCCATAAGGTTACAGCAGCTGCAAGAGCAGCACTACCCATTCCTGTCAGCATGTGCAGCATTTTCATGTGTCCAGACACTGGTAATTGGTGTGGCTGCCAGCATTTGGGATTTTTAATGTACACGGATGTTAATGCACACACTTGCACACTGGGGCTGCATGAAGACTGTGAGAGAGTCTGCACTGAACGTTGACTGGGAGGAAAATCCCTTGCTGCACCAGGGAGTTGGACCTGGTTCAGTATTGTGCCTGGCTTTTCAGTCCAACACTCTACACATTGAGCTATGCTGCACTGCAATAGTGATAATGTTATTTCATCAAAAATCTGAAACAAGAATGACTGCCAGCATTCTAAAACAAGACCCAAACACATAAAAGGTTTAAAAAAAAAAATGCTATCTAAAAATAGATAACAAATGATTAAATAAATAATCAGTAGCTTTGTTTTTAACCTTTTATGCATTCAGATCATGTTTCTATTTGGTTACAGCTGATATCTCTAGCATCACTACTTAGTTTCAAGGTTTTGTTCGGAATCCACCAATCTTTTGCTCCATTGGTGTGCTCAAGCTTTTTGGGGAAACATGGTTGCCACTCTTTGCGGTTTTGGGGGTGGAACATTAATTGTGATGTTGTGATTGGCTGAAGTGTGTGGGTGAGTGACAGCCTGCCGGAACCCTTCTGTCTGTGTGGTCTGGTGTCGGAACAAAAGTGGTTGTTTCCTTGCTTGTAGGTGTGTACAATCGAGTGATCACCTGCACGCGACGGGGCAGCGGGGCCCAAGTGGACGAACATTTCTGTGACCTGAGACAGAAGCCAGCAATGCATGGATCTGCCTGTAACAACCAGGCCTGCCCACCCAGGTACCTGCTGTTTTTTTTCTCCTTGGTTGTTTGGTTGTTGTTTTTCTCTCCCTGGCAATATTCACTTTCTGATACTGCTTTCTGATAATACTTTCAATGTTCCCATGCCTTCAAGAGTGCATGAACATCACACCTCTACAAACAATACCACAAGCAATTTCACCGTTTCTGAAACCTTCAATGTTTCTAAAAACCTTTCACATTGAAAACCTCGTTTACTTCTGCAACTACTGCTTCTTCTTCTTCTTCTTCTTCTTTTGTAAAGCTGAATTACAGTGACATCTACATTTAACACTCAGTTCTATGCCCTCAGGTGTTATACAGAAGCATAATTGATATGAAATTTATTCTATCTGTGTGGCAGACCCACACACACAACACTCACAACTCTCACTCACTCACACACAATAGCAGAGAGTAAACTGACAGAGCTAGAATATTACCTAAATTACAACTCCTCAGTTCTTAGAGGTCTTTTGATTCTACTTCTCACCTACATATATAACCACACGCACACAAACACACATCTAGTTTCGCCAAGGCCGTTGGCCATTTATTGTCAGTAAAAAAAACATTGGATGACCCGAACCTTCACCCTTGACTTGACTTTTGACACTTTAACCCCCCAGGTGGAGAGCGGGTAGCTTTGGCCAGTGCTCCAAGACCTGTGGAGGCGGCCAGCAGACGCGAGCAGTGGACTGTGTCCAGGACCGTGGTGGTGTGGAGGAAGTGGTCGCTGCCAGAAACTGCCCTGCTGACCGGCGTCCTTCTGCAACTCGGCGCTGCAACGCTGTTGCTTGCCCGGCCATCTGGCAGGCAGGAGACTGGTCGGCTGTAAGCAGTTGTCTTCATCTTCATACCCCACTGTTATTATTGTCTTCATCTTCAGACCCTACTGTTATTATTGTCTTCATCTTCATACCCCACTGTTATTATTGTCTTCATCTTCAACCCGCTGTTATTATTGTCTTCATCTTCAACCCCACTGTTATTATTGTCTTCATCTTCAGACCCCACTGTTATTATTGTCTTCATCTTCAGACCCCGCTGTTATTATTGTCTTCATCTTCATACCCCACTGTTATTATTGTCTTCATCTTCAGACCCCACTGTTATTATTGTCTTCATCTTCATACCCCACTGTTATTATTGTCTTCATCTTCAGACCCCACTGTTATTATTGTCTTCATCTTCAACCCCCTGTTATTATTGTCTTCATCTTCAGACCCTGTTATTATTGTCTTCATCTTCAACCCCACTGTTATTATTGTCTTCATCTTCATACCCCTGTTATTATTGTCTTCATCTTCAACCCCACTGTTATTATTGTCTTCATCTTCAGACCCCACTGTTATTATTGTCTTCATCTTCAACCCCACTGTTATTATTGTCTTCATCTTCATACCCCCTGTTATTATTGTCTTCATCTTCATACCCCACTGTTATTATTGTCTTCATCTTCAGACCCCGCTGTTATTATTGTCTTCATCTTCAGACCCCCTGTTATTATTGTCTTCATCTTCAGACCCCCTGTTATTATTGTCTTCATCTTCAGACCCCACTGTTATTATTGTCTTCATCTTCAATGAGTCTTCCACCCCCTGTTATTATTGTTATCTAGTTATTATTGTCTTCATCTTCAGACCCCACTGTTATTATTGTCTTCATCTTCAGACCCCACTGTTATTATTGTCTTCATCTTCAACCCCACTGTTATTATTGTCTTCATCTTCAACCCCCTGTTATTAGTTTTTGACTCTTCATCTTCAGACCCCACTGTTATTATTGTCTTCATCTTCAGACCCCACTGTTATTATTGTCTTCATCTTCATACCCCACTGTTATTATTGTCTTCATCTTCAGACCCCACTGTTATTATTGTCTTCATCTTCAGACCCCACTGTTATTATTGTCTTCATCTTCAGACCCCACTGTTATTATTGTCTTCATCTTCATACCCCGCTGTTATTATTGTTATTTCCCCTGTTATTTTCTTCATCTTCAGACCCCACTGTTATTATTGTCTTCATCTTCAGACCCCACTGTTATTATTGTGTTCATCTTCAGACCCCACTGTTATTATTGTCTTCATCTTCAGACCCCACTGTTATTATTGTCTTCATCTTCAGACCCCACTGTTATTATTGTCTTCATCTTCATACCCCACTGTTATTATTGTCTTCATCTTCAACCCCCTGTTATTATTGTCTTCATCTTCAGACCCCACTGTTATTATTGTCTTCATCTTCAACCCCCTGTTTTTTTATTGACTGTTATTATGTCTTCATCTTCAGACCCCACTGTTATTATTGTCTTCATCTTCATACCCCACTGTTATTATTGTCTTCATCTTCAGACCCCACTGTTATTATTGTCTTCATCTTCATACCCCACTGTTATTATTGTCTTCATCTTCAGACCCCACTGTTATTATTGTCTTCATCTTCAACCCCACTGTTATTTGTCTTCATCTTCAACCCCACTGTTATTATTGTCTTCATCTTCAACCCCACTGTTATTATTTCTTCATCTTCAGACCCCACTGTTATTATTGTCTTCATCTTCAGACCCCACTGTTATTATTGTCTTCATCTTCAGACCCCACTGTTATTATTGTCTTCATCTTCAGACCCAACTGTTATTATTATCTTGATCTTCAGACCCCATTGTTATTATTTTGATCTTGACTGGATATGTTGGTACTGTCAGTGACAGGACCACTTCTGGCATCCACATCAACGGGAAGAAATAGGGACAGTGCAAATTACCCTAAAAAAATATAATGTTACAAATACTATAAACAGTCTGTTTGTTCTCTCTTTAGTTCTGATTATAATTAAGCTGAGGATGTACCTCTGGTGGGGTCTGTGTACCTTGTATTTATGCACCAGGTCAGAGTTATTGTAGGTCTTTGTTGTTGTATTTGTGTTATGTGATCAAGTGCTAATTAACTCCCTTGTGTGTTGGTTCAGATCATAAGTCAAGAGGAGGTCTTTGAATTCCTCAGTCAACTTTGCAAAAACCGTGGATTCATCCAGGTTGTTCCAGTCTCTCACAGTCCTTGGGAAGAGGCAGTTTTTGTACTTGTCTGTCTCGCCAAGTTCAACTATAAAGCAGTGCAAGTTGTTTCTTGCAAACTGCACTACAGTGTCCTGGTCCTTGCAGTCTTTGGTGGTCCCTGGTCTGATAGGCCGCTTGTTTCTGACGGGAGTGATCTTTTCTTCCCATCATCTTCCTGTAAGGGTGGCTGCAGTCCTCATTCTGACTGATGCCATCTCCAGGGGGTTATTTGAGGTCAGCTTCCATGCCTCTGGCCACTTGCTCTTTTTGCTGTTGAAAGAGGGACACGCTATTTTTTGCAGATGCAGCGGGAGGAAACCAGTGATATTTTCATCAAATGTTGATTAATACTGTATCAAAGACCAGAGCTTGTCTCTCGGCCCCTTTTATACATTCCGCAAAAAGAAAGCATTAAGGTAAATGCAAAGAGATGATCATGTGCCCAGGATTGTCTCTTTGCGATATGTACAATGTTAGCATCCACTTGTATAGCACAGTTTAACTCCATGTATATAGCCACATGCTTGTTGCAAATCTTCTGTCTCAAGGGAAGAGGAGTGTAAGATGAAAACTCTTGACAGAATTCTCTGAGGTAAAGTAATTCTGCTGATGATGAAATGGTTTTAAAATCCTTTTTGTGCGCTTTCCATGTGCTTTTAGATCGTCCAAGACAAATTCTCCTCGTAGCAGTGCTCTTGGTATTCCTGACCACTTAGTGTAAGGAGGTTCCATTGATTGTAGAGTTTCAGCTGTGGGGTCTGTTCCCCCTGTCCCTGCTTTACACAGGTGGACCTGTGCTCCATTATCCATGTGCTTTTGGTTCCCTTGAGACAAACTCCTTAGAGAATGGTCTTGGTGGCCCTAAACACTCTGTGTAAGGGGGTTTCCATTGTAGATCATTTCAGCCATGTGGTCTGTTCCACCTGTCACTGCTTTACACAGAGGTGGACCCAAACTCCAGCACTGGTTTACGACATCCTTCCTTCAACCACTGCCGTATTTAGTGACGCCATAGGGTCCAGAAAACTGACAGCTAACGAGCAGTTTTTTTGTTGGTACTCAAACAGTAGTAAGGTTGTTACAAACAACTCAAATAAAAGAAGGCGTGTCATTTATAGCCGCCAACAAAGTTTACACCGGCACAAATAAAACCACAATCGTTTGAATCAAGACCGAACTCTTTTTTTTATGTGTGTGCTTTGGCACTAGGTTGCTTCTACAGTACCCAAACCTTTCAGAGGGTGCTGACCGTGTCGCTGGACAGCTGCGCAAGATAAAGAGTGCCCCTTCAGTGGCGTAACTAAATCGGGCAGAGTTTGGAGGAAGGTGCTGGAAAGCAATGCTTGGAGTATGAGGTGGACCTGTGCTTCATTATCCATATGCTTTTGGTTCCCTCTTCAAAAATGGTCTTGATGGTCCTAAATGCTTCGTGTGAGGGGTTTTCTACTGTGGATAAGAGTTTCGGCTGTGTAATCTGTTCCCCCATCCCTGTTTTACACTGAGGCAGACCTGTGCTCTCGTTCCAGTGTTCGCTGACCTGTGGCAAAGGTGTGCGCACGCGTGCAGTGAAGTGTGTGAAGGACGACAGTTCCAGGCAGGAGGTGGTGGAGTCTCAGTGCCCAGCCGGCAGCAAGCCCGAGGCGACAGAGGCCTGCGTCACTGCCGTCTGCTCGCCGGAAATCAGTAAGTGGCCTCCTGAGCCTGCTGGGTGGTGTTATTGTCTGTGGCTGTGGGAAGGGAGTGTGGCTGTGGGAAGGGAGTGTGCCTGTGGGAAGGGAGTGTGCCTGTTGTCTGTGGCTGTGGGAAGGGAGTGTGCCTGTTGTGTGTGACTGTGGGAAGGGAGTGTGCCTGTTGTGTGTGGCTGTGGGAAGGGAGTGTGCCTGTTGTCTGGGGCTGTAGGAAGGGAGGGTTCCTGCAGTCGTTTGTCCTTTGTCTACACTCCGTCTCGTACACTGTGCTCTTCTTCTGACACCCACATGCTGAAAATCCAACAATAATGGCTTTCGCACCTTCTCTTGCTTTGGACCCCACATTTGGAATTCATTCCCACAAGACCTTAGACACTGCTCGACCCTTTCATCTTTTAAAGCCAAGCTGAAACCTTCCTCTTCTCACAGTATTTTCATCCCAACTAATATCAGTACCCAGTTTCTGCTACAGTCAGGTGTGTGTGTGTGTGTGTGTGTGTGTGCTGTTAGTTGGTTTGTTTTTCCTTATAATACTTATGTAAATTGTTTTGGTAGGACTATGCTCTACATGTGTATAGAATATCATATTTAGGTTAGTATGTATCATGTGAGCACTCAGGGCATTGATGAGTGCATGATAACTGTACATTATTATTATTATTTATTATCTTCTGTTTTGTGTGTGGGGGGGGGAGGGGGGGGGACTGTGTGTGCAAGAGGTGTTTGTATATGTTTGTGGGGGGAGGAGGGGAGGGTTCCCCTTTGGATTAAACATTCAAGAACCATTTTGAATTTGAGCCTTTACATGGTCTGTTGTGGTAGAAATGCTCTGTTTTTTCTCTCGCTCCGTTTAGCTGGAGCGGCTTGCAAAGACACGGACCAGACGTGTGCAGGCTACGGTCTCACGATGTGTCAGGACTACGCCAGCTTTGCCCGCCAGAGCTGCATGAAGCACTGCTCTTTCTGTACGCCTGATGGCTCTGTCGGTCAGTCTCTCTCACTGTCAGTGAGTGTTTGTCTGTCAGTGAGTCTGTCTCTCAATCCGTGAGTCTGTCTATTGTGTCTGTCTCTCAGTCCGTGAGTCTGTCTATCAGTAAGTCTCTCTGTCAGTGAGTCTATCTGTTGTTAAGTCTGTCTCTCTGTTGGTAAGTCTGTCTGTCTGTCATGAGTCAGTCAGTAAGTCTGTCTCGCTGTCAGTAAGTCTGTCTCTGTCAGTGAATCTGTCTGTCTGTCTGTCTGTCTGTTAGTAAGTATGTCCGTCTATAGCTGTCTAGTTCCTGCCCCAGTCCATGAACTGTCTTGAAGGCAACACTGGGACAACTTTTGAGAGATTGGGTGGAGCACATATGGGTTTTCCTCAGCACATCTGTACACCTGGACTGAACCGAGACCATACTTTGAATCTGAGGTAGGGATTATGCAGGGTTTCAGCTAGCTATACTAACAGCCAGTCTTCAGACCAGTGGCTGAATTTGACGGTCTGTGATTTTATATATATATATATATATATCCATGTTTATACCCCTGGTCTTTTTCCTGTTCAGGATACACTTCAAAAAAGAAGTTACGATAGCTTGCACAGAGTCGTTTGAAGTGCGTGTGGCTCACAAAACCAGTATGCTGGTCCAGGGGATGGTTTGTCTGTGTGTCTGTGAGACAAAATGGGTCTGCACTCTGCTTGGTGTGTCTGAGGTGTGTGAAGAAGCTTAGAGAAGTTCACAACCTGTAATGAAGCAGTTGTGGACTCTCACTCTTATCTTTCTCTCTCTCACTTTCTGTTTCTCTCTCTCTCTCTCTCTCTCTCTCTCTCTCTCTCTCTCTCTCTCTCCTCTCTCTCTCTCTCTCCTCTTCTTTTGAATCTCATTTCTTGTATCCTCCCCCCCCCCCCCCCCCCACCACATCCCAACACATATGCACCAGTTTGAAATTAATAAAACAAGTTTTGACAATGAATGATTCTGAAAATAAGAAGCATTATGTACACAATGTTGCCTCTGCTTCAGGTGCTGTTTGTGCCAACAAGAACGCTGACTGTGAAGGCTACGGACAAAGCATTTGCACAGGAGAGTATGCTGACTGGGCTCGCTCCAACTGCGCCAAGCTGTGCGGTTACTGCACTGGTAAGCGCCAGTGTATTCTACCTCTCCGTCTTCTTCTCTTCGCAGCCTTCTTTCTCTTCTTCCTCTTCCATTTCGATTTGCCCTGATATAACTGTACTGGTTGACTGGGCGTAAAACATCAAGTTACTCGCTTCCATTTGGAGCAGCTCCCCCTGTCTGTCTTTAGGTCAGTTGAGGCAGGATTTCGTTTACTCTTCATGTCTTTTAGTCAGTAACGGTGAGATCATTTTCCTGTCTTAATGGCTAATTCTAATTTTAATTTCTCTGATGAGATAATAAAGTAATCTTGAATGACTACTGTCCAAGTCTGTCTTTTGCGTCGGTAACAGTGAGATCATTTTCTTGTCGTAATGACTACTGTCTAAATCTGTCTTTTAGTCCATAACAGTGAGATCATTTTCCTGTCTTAATGATCACTGCCTAAACCTGTCTTTTAGTCCATAACAGTGAGATCATTTTCATGTCGTAATGACTACTGTCTAAGTCTGTCTTTTAGTCCATAACAGTGAGATCATTTTCCTGTCTTAATGACCACTGTCCAAGTCTGTCGTTTCATCGGTAATAGTGTGATCATTTTCCTGTCTTAAAGACTACTGTCTGCGCTCACTAACCACAATCTTCGAAGAGAAAGGAGAGCCGAAGTGGACTGAAACCAACATTGTCCACTTACCAGCCTCACCACTTCCCACTGGGACAAACCAGCTCACTCCAGTATCCCCATCTGACATTCACACTGAAGTACACCACTTGGGTGGATATTAAAAAACACGCTGTAAAACGCTAGTCGCTCGTGTAGAATCACATGCGAGCGCAGCGAGTCTGCTCGAGAGCAGCAAATAGCGTTATATAAGAGCAGTCATTGTCGACATCATCATGCCTTGTGTCTGACTTTCAGTTGGTAGCGGTGGAGGTACCAGCGGAACATGCACCGACAAGAGCGGTGATTGTGAGGGCTACGGACAGAGCATCTGTACCGGTGAATACTCCGACTGGGCCGAGGACAACTGTGCCAAGTTCTGTGGTCACTGTGGCACCACCACCACCACCACCACCACCAACAACAACAACAACAACAACAACAATGCTGGTGGCAGCGGTGGAAATGGTGGCAGCACAGGTACAGGCTCTGCAAGCAAGAGTGGGAGTTTTTGATTTCTGTCCATTTTTGTTGTGTGTGTGTGCTTTGTTGTTGTTTTATGTGTCTTTGGACTGCATGGTTGATTATCTGAAGGAGCTCAACATATTTATGTTTTGGATCTGCTTTTGTTTTACCTCAGTTTTTGTGCATGTGCTTTACGTTTTTGCTGGATGATATGGTAGTTTTAGCATGTATATGTTTCTAGCGTTTATTGTGTTCTGATGTGTTTTTCCCCAATATCACTGTCATGTCATCACTAACATACAGCAGCAAATTGTGAAAACATTTTATTTGTTCAGATTTACTATTATTTTTGGGGCTGATACCGGGACGCAGTTTTAATTTGAATGGTTCTGCTCCCTCTGTGTGTGTGTGTGTGTGTGTGTGTGTGCGTGCACGCGCTTGTATACATGCATGGGATTTAAGTTGGCTTATTTCTCATTTCGTCATTGTTGGAGTGATGATTCCTGTCAGTTTCTTCTCTGTTTTAAATAAACCCTTCAGTATTATGCAGCTGTTGCTGTCCTTCACTCCTCAAAAGCATTTAGATCCAGTTCCCTATTTTTTAGCTCAGAAAGTCTGTTTATTTTAGTCTTGCTTTTCCTGTTTATTTCTGTCTTGCTTTCCTTGTTTATTTCTGTCTTGCTTTCCTTGTTTAATTCAGTCTTCCTTTTCCTTTCTGTTCAAGTCTCTTTTTTTTCTTTTCTTTTCTCTTTTTGTTTTTGTTTTTGAAATGAGCTTAACCCTTTGCTTGATCTGTCCCACTGTGTGGTCATAGCCAAACATCACGCTTTTTTTATGTATTAAAATAAGTTCCGGATGTGGGCTTACCCTCTCTTGCTTTCTACCTCCCTCACCCATCCCCTGCGACCCCCTATGCGCAGCGTGCGAGGATAAGAGCGGCGACTGCATGGGTTACGGACAGAGCATCTGCACGGGGCAGTACGCTGCCTGGGCCACGGACAACTGTGCCAAGTATTGTGGTCACTGCGGTTCTGGTGGTGGTGGGGGCGCCACCTCAGGGGCAGGTAAAGTGCTGCTGCGCGCTGTTTTAGTTTTGCAATTAAGTAGTTTATCTATTGATTAATTGGTTAATTTATGTAGTTCATTTTTGTTACAGTCAGCTCAGATTAATTGGGGAGGGGGGGGGGTACCTTATGTGGTTGAATATCCAGTCTGGCGCGCTGCTGGTGTAGGTTTGTTTCCCTAGTGCAGCAAGAGACTTTCCTCTCAAAGTCAGCTTTCAGTGCAGACTCTCTTATGCTGTTCATAACATCCCCTATGTGCAGTCGCATGCAGCACAGTAACATCTGTGCACACATTAAAAAACCCAAGCAGTGGCAGCCATGCCCTTGTTTGGACACACAAAAATACAGTGCACTCCAAGTCGGTCAACCCAGGAAGACAGAATGCAGCTGTCCAAATGGCAGGGGAACTGAAAACAGTCACATGTACACACAATTCATATCCCCCAAAACGGGTGTACTACTCCCCTGCAATCCCTTATGCGCAGCATGCGAGGATAAGAGCGGCGACTGCACGGGTTACGGACAGAGCATCTGCACGGGGCAGTACGCTGCCTGGGCCACGGACAACTGTGCCAAGTATTGTGGTCACTGCGGCTCTGGTGGTGGTGGGGGTGCTACCTCAGGGGCAGGTAAAGTGCTGCTGCGCGCTGTTTTGGTTTAAACAAAATTTTATTCATTCATCGTAATCATAAGCTCAACAAATAAGTACAGGAAACACAAAAGCAATATGCTTATATGCGCTGTTTTAGTTTTTTAGTTTTGCTATTAAGTAGTTTATTTATTGTTTAATTAATTTATGTGGGGTGGTGGAGGGGGGGGGGGGTAGTTTGTGTGGTTTAAGTATCTGGTCCGGCACACTGCTGATGTAGGTGTGTTCCCTGGTGCATCAAGGGACCTTCCTCCCAGAGTCAGCTTTTAGTCACCAGTGCAGACTCTTATGCTGTTCATGCAGCCCCTGTGTGCAGTCACATGCAGCGCAGTAACGTCTGGGCACACGTTAAAAACCCAAGCTGCCATGCCCATGTTTGGACACAAAAATACAGTGCACGCCAAGTCGGTCTGCCCAGGAAGACGGAATGCAGCTGCCCAAATGGCAAGGGAACTGAAAACAGTCACATGTATACACAATTCGTATTCCAAAAAACAGATGTACTTCTCCCTTGCAATCCCTTGTGTGCAGTGTGTGAAGATAAGAGTGGCAGCTGCACAAGTTACACAAAGAGGATCTGCGCAGGGCAGTACATTGCCTGGGCCACGGACAGCTGTGCCAAAGCAAACACAACAACTTAATAATAGTAATAGTACAACAACTTAATAACAGTAAAGAGAATTTAAAGTGCTTGGTATCTAAATGAGCCCGAAGCACAGTAGGGCTGGAAGATCATGCTTGTAGTTTATATTTAAATTTTGTACACCGCACTGAGCTTTATTTTTGTGTTAGACTTAGAGGTTCGTACTTTTTAAATATTTTCTTATGCTTATTATTATTGAGAAATTTAAAGCCTGCTGCCAGTGAGTGCTACTTGATGTACAATTGCTTCTCTGCTATTTTCAGTAACTCATAGAAGTCAGTTTATCCTTCTGTTAATCATTTAAGAAAATTGAATTTTTTTAAAGTACCTGTAGATAAATGGAAAACTACCATATGTTTTCCTCTTTTTTTGTTTGTTGTTGTTGTTTTGTTTAGTTTTTGGGTCAATTTTTAGCAGGAAATTATTTCTGGTTTTGTTTTGGGGTGGGGGGAGGGTGGGGGGATTTTCTGTCTGTTTGGACACCTGTGTGTTGTCTAGAGGAAAGACTTCTTATGTGTAGTCTGAAAGAGAAGCACTGATGTCCAAGTGCTATTTCACGCATACATGGGGTTTGATTGTACAGGTGGGGGGTTTTCAGTGATGCTGCTGTTCAAAATAATGCATTTCATCTTGTTTCTTCTGTTCTGTTGAAACTCTGGCAATGGTAACTCAACTGTAGGTGCAATGACCACAGCCATAACCCCATCTCAAACAACAGCAACCACCACTCTCCCTAAAACCACCACCACCACCTCCTCCACAACCACCCCTCAGCCTGCAACAACGGTACCACCAGCTACTGCTTCTGCAACAACCGCACTGTCAACAACACAAACGGCAGTGAACACAGCCACTCCTTCGTCAAGCTGCAGAGACACGGAGAACAACTGTGCCGCTTTTGGGAAGAGTTTCTGCACTGAGAGCAACTACGCCGCTTGGGCTAAAGCCAACTGCGCCCGCTACTGCAATTTCTGCGAGTTGCAGGGCTCCTCTGCCGAGACCACTGCCCCTGCTGCGATATCCACCACCACGACTCCTGCAGCGACAACGCCTAAGCCCAAATTATTCACCAACACTCTCGTCTCTGGCTGCACGGATGCTGTGAGCAACTGTCAGCAGTATGGGAAGGACTTCTGCTCACAGCCAGCCTACACTGCCTGGGCCAGAGAGAACTGCGCTCACCACTGCAGCCTTTGTCCAGGTGAACACTCTGCACGAACAACCACCGCTGCTGCCACCACTACAGCGCCTAAACCAAAGTTGTCAACAACTGTCACTACCACCACCACCACCGCCACCACAACCACAACAATGCCGAAACCAAAGTTTACTGCTGCTTTGTCTTCCATCTGCAAGGATGCCTTGAACAACTGTCAGCAGTACGGAACTGATTTTTGCTCTCAGCCAGCGTACACCGCTTGGGCCAAAGAAAACTGCGCTCGCCACTGCAACCTTTGTCAAGACGCGCCACAAACAACAGTTGCTGCCACCGCAACAACAAAACCAGAGCCATCAACTACCGTCACAGCCACAGCGTTCGCTGCCATTCTGCCTTCCAGCTGCAAGGACGCCCTGAGCAACTGTCAGCAGTATGGAACAGATTTCTGCTCTCAGCCGGTGTACGCTGCCTGGGCCAAAGAAAACTGTGCTCACTACTGCAATTTCTGTCAAGATGGACACTCCACACAAACATCCACCACTGCTATTGCGGCAACAGCAACAACTACCGCAGCAGAAACTACATCCATGAAAGCCTTCACTGTCATTGTCGCTGCAGCTTCATGTGTCGACACAGTGGAAAACTGCGAACAGTACGGGTTCAGCTTTTGTTCTCAGGCTGCATACGTCGACTGGGCCAGAGAAAATTGTGCTCGGCATTGCAAGTTCTGCCCCGTTGGGAACGTTCCTGGTGCTGAGGTGTGTGAAGACAAGCTGGCGACCTGCGCGCAGTATGGCCAAGACGCATGCAAGAAATCAGACTTCAAGGAATGGGCAGCCCTCAACTGCGCCAAGTTCTGCGGTGTTTGCGAACAACGGGAGACCATCAAATCCACATCCTTAGCAATGCAAACAACGACAGTCGCAACAACAACTCCTTCCACAATGGCAGCAGCAGCCAGGACAACTGCAATGCCAATGGCATCCAATGCTTCATCCTCCAGTTGTCGAGACGCCATAAACAACTGCGAAGCCTATGGTTTGAGTTTTTGCACCGACAAGCGCTATGCGGATTTTGCCAAAGACAACTGCGCCCGTCACTGCAACTTCTGCGGGGGGTCCACTCCAGCGGAGGAGGAATGCAAGGACAAGCTGGACAACTGTTTGGTCTACAGCCAAGACGTTTGCCAGAGTCCAGACTACAAAGAATGGGCACGCATCAACTGCGCCAAGTTCTGCGGATTTTGCTCCAAGGAGGGCACGGCGTCAGCCCGAGGAACGTCAGCCACCACGACAACGACAAAACAAAGCGTCGCTGATACCACAAAGATGCTGGATGACTCCTGCCATGACGTTGCTGACAACTGTGCTGAGCTTGGGGCCACCATCTGCACAGGTCCGTACGCTGAATGGGCATTGCAGAACTGCCGCCTTTTCTGCCATCAGTGTGGGAGAGGTGGGAAGAGTGGTGGCGCTACGCCCAGCCCTGGAAATGGCAGCGGTGCTGTCAGTGATGGAAATGGTAATGGTAACAACGGTCAAAGTGGTACTGGTACTCCGACGAACAGTGGCAATGCTGTCAGCGGTGGAAATGGTAATGGTAACAACGGTCGAAGTGGTACTGGTACTCCAACTGGCAGTGACAGTGGTGAGCTGATTGCTTTGTGGCACTGCTGATTGCTTTGTGGCACTGCTGATTGCTTTGTGGCATTGTTACGCTTGTGGTGGTGGTGGATTGTTTTGCGTCAAATGTGTATTTTATGTGTGTGTTGTGTGCCCCATCATGTGCAAGACTGTAACCAAATTGTGTGCAGTGTTGTACTACTGAAATTGAGGTGGAATATGACTAAATTCAGAGTTAAGCGCTGCATTGAGTGACAGTGCTAATTGGTAATCCAGTGGAACCCTTCATGGAAGACCACTGTGATAAGAGACCAGAGGCCCATTGTGATGAGACCAGAAGACCACTGTGATGAGAGACCAGAGGCCCATTGTGATGAGACCAGAAGACCACCGTGATGACCATGATGAGAGACCAGAAGACTCCCATGATGAGAGACCAGAAGACTACCGTGATGACAGACCAGAAGACGACCGTGATGAGAGACCAGAAGACGACCATGATGAGAGACCAGAAGACCACCGTGATGAGAGACCAGAAGACCACCGTGATGAAAGACCATCCCTCTCTTCAGACCACTTTTTTTTTTCCAAAACATTTTCCTTTGATATTTGTATGACTGTCAGTGAACCCTTTGACCAACAACCGCCCCTCTTTTGGGGCTACTTTTAAGGCCCATTTTGCTGGACTTTTGGGGTGGTCTTCAGAGAGGGGTTTCGCTGCATTCCACTACCAATGATGTTTGTTTTGAGCTGCAAACGTTGTGCTAGTGTGTTTATTTGTTGTTGTTGTTGTTACGCTGGTGCTGCAGCAGGTAAATATCTGTGTTGGGGAGGGGGCATTGCTGTCTGTGTTGTGTATTGGGAGGAGGGAGCCTGATATGTGTGTATAGGGGGTTTGGCATGGGTGTGTGTGTGCAAACATTGGGGGGGGGGTGGATGCACTTTCTGGGGCAGTCTCTTTGCCAGATGATAAACAGAGGCACATGCACAGCTGCACCATTTCATGTTTTGTTGATGTTGTTTTTTTGGGGGGGGGGCTTAGGCATATTGCCAAGTCCATAATTCCCACATCTGGAACAATCTCCTCCAAGACATCATCCTTCAAAAGCAAACTCAAGACATTTCTCTTCTCCAAATATTTCAGTTAAGCAACATCGTTCTTCATCCGTATCAGTCTGCAGTGTGTGTGTTGGCATGCATGCACATATGTGTGTGTGTGTGTCTGTACATCTTGCTCATAGTTATGTTTGAACCCGAGTTGACACACACATTATGTGTTAGTTGCTTGTTAAATTAATAGCACTCTCTATGCGCATTATGCATGTTCTGTTATGTCTGTTCAGCGCTTTGAGCCGCAAGGTCGGCACTTCGTAAATTTCCACCATTATTATTGTAAACATTGCGTGTCTGTCACCCTTCCTCTGCAGCCGCCTGCAGCGACAAGGCAGACAACTGTGCAGCGTACGGTCAGTCGGTCTGCTCGGGGACCTACGCCGCCTGGGCCGGGGACAACTGTCAGAAGTTCTGTGGCCTCTGCGCCTCGTCTGCAGCCACTTCTTCTGCCGCTGGGCGTGGTGCCAGTAAGTGTCTGCATCTTTGTGCACTTTCTTGTTCTTATTGTGTGTGTGTGTGTCGAGAGGGGGGGGGGGGGGGGGGGGGGGGGCATGAGATGAATAGGATCATTGTGTCCAGCCTAGTGATTAGTTTGTTGTGAAAGTGGAGTATCTATAGAATTGTTCCAGAGTGATGTATTACAGTGAAACCGCTCATGTCGGTTAGGCCATCTTGCTGAGAGACCCCCCTTCTTTCAACACCACTGGATGTGGGGGGTTTCTTGAGGCCTTTTCAGACATATCTCCTTGTAGTGTAAACACCACCTCAAACACCACCTCTTGCTTCAGACCACTTTTTCTGAAACCTGTTTCCTTTGTATTGACTGATGTGTCACTGTGATCAGGTGACTGGGTGACTACATGTGGAGGTGCTGGTGGGATCGGGTGACTGTGTAGTCCTGTGTGTCAGTGTGTTGCTGTGATCAGATGAGTCATGACTGTAATTCTATTTTGCTGTGATCAAGTGGCTATGTGATCCGATGTGTTGCTGTGATCAGGTGGCTGTGTAATCCTGTGTGTTGCTGTGATCAGATGACTGTAATCCCACATGTTGCTGTGATCAGGTAACTGTGTGGACGCGTCATCGGACTGCCAGGCCTATGGTGCCAGCGTCTGCAACAGCTACGCAGACTGGGCAGCTGCCAACTGCCAGAAGTTCTGCAACAAGTGTGGCAGCCGACGCAGACGTGAGGGGCTGAATGTCTGTTTGTCTGCGTGTTCATACACTGTCTGTCTTTTTCACAGCCGTGTCTATCCCCCATCTGTGTGTGAGTGTGTGTGTTGTTAGTGGTACTGTAAATTGCCCTGGGCTCCCACTTTGTGTGCTGAATAGGCACTAAGAAATCACCTTTATTATTATTCATAATAATGATAGCACTTTACCCCATGAAAAAGTACAAGCTCACAGCACTGTACATTATCAAAAGTAAAAAACTAATCACAACAAATCGCAAAGATTCCATAATACGGATGAGTACTATGTGTATGCATGCAACAACTCTCAAATATTTTTTTAATAAATAATGTATGTTCAGAAATACATCAAAATAATTCAGCTTTCTCTCACTCTGTCTACAATTGTACAATTCCCATGGATTAAATAAGTTTTTGCAGTTAAACTTGGTTACCTGATGTTGATTTTTTTCTCACAGATCCAAAATATAACTTTTGTCCCCTATCCTTTCACTGTGAACGTGCATATTCTACTGCAGAAGTTTTTAACACACAGTATAGATACTTTCATCCATGCTTTTGGCAAGGATTATCAGTAGTTTATAAGAGTTATTTTCCTACATAGTCATACATATAGTTTATTCAGATTTGTCCACAGAGATCTTCTGTAATCTTGCATAGAGACTGTTCCGCATTGCTCTTGTTTTCGTTCTGAGTTAGGTGCAGTTCCTCATCGTTGTTTCTGTCTTTCTTAATCTTAGGTTCAGTTCTGCTGCCACCGCCACTTCGACCATTGTGCAACAATGTCCTGACGGATCCTGTGGGCAGCTTGGCTCTGATTGGTCAGCCAGTTGATTCATCCTGCTCTCAGATCATCGTCGCTCCCCTGGGCTCCAGGATTCAGCTTTCATTCACAGCGCTGCACATCAGCTGCGAGGAAGGTGAGGAGGGGTTTGTATAGTCCTTAAGAGAACTTTAAAGTCCTTGAGGTTTGAAAGCCCTTTTTGAAGTCCTTGAAAATCAGTCAAACCTAGCCACAGTACTTATTAACTTAAGTCTTTGAGGCTTGAAATCATTTTTGAAGTCCTTGAAAATTAATCAAAACTAGGCACAGATCTTGAAAGTCCTTGAGGTTTGAAAGCCTGTTTGAAGTCCTTGAAAATCAGTCAAAACTACATACAGTACTTAAATGTCCTTCGAAATTGAGATTGTGGTCATTTATCATAATTTCCTGACACAAGGCAGTTCTGGATATAAGGTGTACCCCCCCACCCTCCCCCCCTCCCAAATCAGACTCAACCATGAAAAAACGTCCACTGATGAGGCTTACCTTTGGTGATGTCTTAGCCAATGATTAAAATCTGATTCCATCACTTTCCCTTATGCATGGTGTGTGTGTGTGTGTCCACATGCAGCAACACGATGGAAAGTTCCATAACATGGTAAATGTACAGTTCAGATTAAGTTTTAGTAGATTGGAACATCATATGTGGCATCATTTATCAGACAATATAAAATAATAAATGACAATCGGTTAACTCAGTTTTCATTTGCCACATGACTTAGTAACAAGATGAAGTTGTAATCAAGACTACCACCATTTTCTCTCATTCGTATTTGGTGTTGGCATGCATTTTGTTTTCAGTTCCGTGATATTCCACCTTCAGGTAAAATGCTGCTATCTGCTAACAGTATGACTAGGTCTATAAGGTTGTTCGAAATACCATTTCTTAGATTGTGTCCTTTGTCAATTTCCTGGAATATTTCACTGATCAATTTGCCATGGTAGACAGTTTCTGTTTTACTTTTAGCTAGCACCATGTAAGTGACTGTAAACCTCCTTTAGGGCATACCCAGACAAATTTCTAATTTCTGGAAATGAATATTTATCCCCCTTATAACCCGAACCTCCCCAACCATATGGCAGGAGACTGGCTGGAAGTGAAGGAAGAAGGCGGCAAAGCCAAGGGCGAGAAAGCGCTGCGTGACCTGTGCGACCAGGCGTCACCAGTGCAGTGGACCACGACAGGCAACGTGGTCACCATCACGTTGTCAGCGGCAACAGCCGGCCATGGTTACAACTTGACCTACAGGATGGAGAAATCCCCTCAGACAGGAAACAGTGAGTGGAACAATGAAGACCAGCTTCTTGTGTGTTCAGACTTTCTGGTCATGTTTTGATTTCAGTCCTTGATGCTGTGATGAAGCCCAGTCTTCTAGTGTCTACAGGTTCTGTCGGCTCACCCAAAGAACTCTCCTTCAGCTCCACCCTCTTGGCCAAGTCTGGCATCTGAGAGCAGTGGATGGTGGGCAGTGTTGTAGGGTGGGTTCAAGTGGTTGGCGTCCTGGTTGCTTGTAGATCTGGCATCTGAGAGCAATGGATGATGGGCAGTGTTGCAGGGTGTGTTCAAGTGGTTGGGGTTTGGCTCCTGGCCAGATCTGGCATCTCAGAGCTTTGTAAGTTTGTCAGTGTTGTAGTGTGTTCGGTGGGTTGGGGTCTGGTCTGACATCTCAGAATTTTGTATACTGGGCAGTGTTGTAGGATGTGTTCAAGTGTCTGGGATCCGGTTCCCAGCCATGTCATATTAAAATTAATGTTCTTTTCAACTGTTTATGTGTTTGCATCCTGACCTTCATGTCTTTCCGCCCAGCCTGCGACCGTCTGCTGACAAACCCATCGGGAGCCCTGGCCAGCCCAGGGTTCCCAGCCCCTTACACCAGTGACAAGCTGTGTCTCACCACCATCATCGCCCCTCCCAACTTCTCTGTGCGCCTCGACTTCAGCCTCTTCCACCTGGACAGCCAAGACTGCGGCAAAGACAGTGTGACTGTAAGTAGACTGATGTGACTTTGAGCAGACTAGCATGATTGTGAGTAGACCAGTGTGACTGTGAGTAGACTTAATTGAGGGGTCTAACGTGACTGCGAGTAGACCTGGCTCAGTTGAGTGGGGTCTTTTGTGACGGAGACAACTGTGACTGTGAGTAGACTAGCAGGACTATGGGTAGGCTCCGTTGAGTGGGGTCTTTTGTGACTGCGAGTAGACTAGTGTGACTGTGAGTAGACTAGAATGGCTATGAGTGGGCTTAGTTGAGTGAGGTCTTGTGTGACTGTGAGTAAGTTGACTAGTGTGACTGTGAGTACATTAGCATGGCTATGAGTAGGCCTAGTTGAGTGGGGTCTTGTGTGACTGTGAGAAGTAGACTAGTGTAGCTGAGAGTAGGCTCAATTGAGTGGGGTCTTGTGTGACTGTGAGTAGACTAGCATGACTGTGAGTAGTCTAGCATGGATGTGACTAGCGTGACTGTGAGTAGGCTCAATTGAGTGGGGTCTTGTGTGACTGTGAGTAGATGAGCATGACTGTGAGTAGTCTAGCATGGATGTGACTAGCATGACTGTGAGTAGGCTCAGTTGAGTGGGGTCTTCTGTGACTGAGCAGACTATTGAGTGTGTTGTTGCATGACAGTGAGTAGACTATTGAGTGGGGTGCTGTGTGACAGTGAGTAGACTATTGAGTGGGGTGCTGTGTGACAGTGAGTAGACTATTGAGTGGGGTGCTGTGTGACGGTGAGTAGACTATTGAGTGGGGTGC
>JABMCL010002544.1:140000-141404 GCA_018857735.1 Alviniconcha marisindica | reverse complement strand
GTGTGGTGTGTGTGTGTGGTGTGTGTGTGTGGGGTGGGGTGTTAGTGTGTGTGTGTGGGGTTGGTGTGTGTGTGGGGTGTGTGTGTGTGTGTGTGTGTGTGTGTGTGTGTGTGTGTTGTCACAGTGAGTGTGTCAGCATGTGTGCGTTCGTGTTGCTCTTTGTATTTCGCCCTGACTGGGCGTAAAACACCAAGTTACTTACTTACTGGCTTTGTTTGTGTTTCTTTGTGTCCGTCGGTCCATTTGTCTGTATGTAGGCTATGTATGTGTGCCTGTCTGTCTGTCTCTTCTCTGTCTCTCCCTGTCTCTGTCTGTCTGTTAGTCTCTCTCTCTCTCTTCTCTCTCTCTCTCTCTCTCTCTCTCTCTCTCTCTCTCTCTCTCTCTCTCTCTCTCTCTCTCTCTCTCTCTCTCTCTCTCTCTCTCTCTCACATCAGTAGCTTAGCAAGGACTAGTAGTTAGGTTTTTCATTGAACCTAAACTACAATCCTTGTAAATAAGTTTCGAGTTCGGTCTCTCTCTCTCTCTCTCTCTCTCTCTCTCTCTCTCTCTCTCTCTCTCTCTCTCTCTCTCTCTCTCTCTCTCTCTCTCTCTCGCCCCCCCTCTCTCTCCTCTCTCTCTCTCTCTGCCCCCCCTCTCTCTCTCTCCCCCCCCTCTCTCTCTCTCTCTCTCTCTCTCTCGCCCCCCCCCCTCTCTCTCTCTCTCTCTCTCTCTCTCTCTCGTCTCTCTCCCCCCCCCTCTCTCTCTCTCTCTCTCTCTCTCTCTCTCTCTCTCTCTCTCTGCCCCCTCTCTCTCTCTCCCCCCCTTTCTCTCTCTCTCCTTCGCCCCCCCCTCTCTCTCTCTCTCTCTCTCTCTCGCCCCCCCCTCTCTCTCCTCTCTCTCTCTCTCTCTCTCTCTCTCTCTCTCTCTCTCTCTCTCTCTCTCTCTCTCTGTGAAGAAGAACCCATAATGTACGATTTTGAACAGCCTTTGTTCGATCCGAGTTGACCCTATACGGACAACAGAACGTTGAACTCCAAGAACTGGCTAACGCTCGGTCGATCTACAGCAGAGATACAAAATCACCGTCTAGACCCTACACCCCTAATCAGCCGAGTGTTCATGAGTGGCAGCTAGCAGGGTGTCATCAGAGGCGTGGCGTGGGGAGTTCTGGTACCGGATATGGGACTCCCTCAAAGCGTACCAAGTCCGAAAGTTAGTTGCCATGTCTGCGTTTTGCAGCTTAACAGCGTCTCCGCATCGACCAGGCGCATTCATGCGAAGATGGCGGTCTTTTGAGCCTCTTTCACGATGTTTGAGTGTCAACAGTGTGCGGTGACAGAGAGAGAGAGAGAGAGGGGGGGGAGGGGAGAGAGAGAGAGAGAGAGAGAGAGAGAGAGAGAGAGAACTCGAAAACTTAATTTTATA
>JABMCL010002544.1:117500-135000 GCA_018857735.1 Alviniconcha marisindica | reverse complement strand
CCACCCTCTCCCCACCACCACCACCCCCAATAAAAAATAGCACCCGCAATGATGTCCATTAAAAAAAAAAAAAAAAAAAGCTGAATGAAAAAGAAAATGGGGAGAAAAAAGGACAGATCGAGCGTTTCTAGACGTGAAAGCGCTGGGGTTTGGAGAATGAAAAATCAATTCAAATCACTACCCGCGGTATCAGCTACATCGCTCTCCGAATGCGGAATGCAGATAGCCGTCAGCGTTAGGCGGTGCGGTGTGTCTTCCCAGGTCCGACTGCGCTGCGGTCCTGCGGAGAAAGGTATACACTATCTAGCTAGCTATAGCTGTAGCCGTGCCGCCGGCCTCACAAGGCGGGCATTTTGCTGGGTTCGGGGCCTGATGTGTTAAAAGTGCATTAGGAAATTGAACTGTATTCATTGCTCTCGGCGAAGCCCTCGGCACGGACCAGCAGGGCTCCGGGGTATGTTATTATTACAGGAACTCGTTGTTGAGGGTTGGTTTATGGTGGCTGACCCCCTCCCACAAACACACACACACACACACACACAAGCGCACGCATCACACACTCACACACACACACACACACACACACACACACACACACACACACACACACACAAGGCACACACACACACACACACCACACACACACACACACACACACACACACACACACACACACACACACACACACACATACACACAGAGGCACACACACGACACGCACACATCCACCACACAACACACATGGCACGCACACACACACACACACACACACACACACACACACACACACACAGAGGCACACAAACACAACACGCGCACACCACACACACACACACACACACACACACAAACACACACACACACACCACACACACACACACACACACACACACACACACACACACACACACACATACACACACACACACACGAGGCACACACACGCACACACACACACCACACACACACACACACACACACATCACACACATACAACACACACACACACACACACACAACACAACACACACACAGCACACACACCACACACACACGCATGCACGCACGCACACACACACACACACACACACACACACACACACACACACCACACACACATACCAGCACCACACACACACACACACACACACACACACATACACACACACACACACACACACTACACAACACACGCCTCTGCCCCTCCACAAAACACCTCTCTCTCTCTCTCTCTGTCTCTCTCTCTCTCTCTCTACTCTCTCTCTCTCTCTCTCTCTCTCTCTCTCATCCCCATCCCTCTACACACACACACACACACACACACGCACCACCCACCTCCTCACACACACACACACACACACGAACGCACACACAAGCACGCACACAGGCTTAAAAGACTGTTTCCAGCGGAAGCTGATATTCATTTCTGCGTCCGCGGTGTCCCAGTGCGAGTCTTCGCGGATGGCGTGACCCTTCTCTGGATCATAACGTCTTTATGACATCCAGCCAGCAGTTTCACATTAAACATTTTTCTTTCAACTCCGATTTGATTGGATTCTGAACAGAACTCGCCACAGCATAAAAATCGTGTTCGGGGTTTTAGTAATAAGCGTTTGATTGGACGAAAGGCTGGTCCTCTCTCTCTCTCTCTCTCTCTCTCTCTCTCTCTCTCTCTCTCTCTCTCTCTCTCTCTCTCTCTCTCTCTGCACTGTATTGCACTGTACTGTTATTGCATTGCTCTGCATTGTGTTACACTGTGACAGGAGTGGTTCGACGAGTGCCTACCTGTTTTGTATTGCATTGTACTGTTTCGTATTGCACCGTATTGAACTGCACTACATTGCATTGCACCGTATTGAACTGCACTGCATTGCATTGCACCATACTGTACTGCACTGTATTGCATTGCAGTGTATTGTACACTGTATTACACTGTCACAGGAGTGGTTCGACGAGTGCCCACCTGTTTTGTATTGCATTGTACTGTTTCGTATTGCACCGTATTGAACTGCACTGTATTGCATTGCACTGTATTGTATACACTGTATTGCATTGCAGTGTATTGTATACACTGTATTACACTGTGACAGGAGTGGTTCGACGAGCGGCTGCCTGTGTTGCATTGCATTGTGCTAGATTGCATTGCGCTGTGTTGTCTTACAATGTATTGCACTGTACTGCGTATTGCACTGTCTTGTCTTGCACTGTATTGCATTGCACTGTATCGTACGCTGTATTGCATTGCACTGTGTTGTGATTTGTATTGCACTGTGTTGACAGGAGTGGTTCGACGAGCGGCTACCTGTGTTGCATTGCATTGTGCTAGGTTGCATTGCGTTGTGTTGCACATCGTATTGCACTGTACTGCGTATTACACTGTCTTGTCTTGCACTGTATTGCATTGCACTGTATCGTACGCTGTATTGCATTGCACTGTGTTGTGATTTGTATTGCACTGTGTTGAGAGGAGTGGTTCGACGTATAGCATTGCTGTATAGCATTGCGCAATACCGTACGCTGTATAGCATTGCACAGTATTGCATGCCGTATTGCATTGCACTGTACTGTACTGTCATTTGTATTGCATTGTGCTGTGCTGTCATTTGCATTGCATTGTGCTGTGCTATCATTTGCATTGCACTGTGCTGTGCTGTCATTTGTATTGCACTGTGCTGTGCTGTCATTTGCATTGCACTGTGCTGTGCTGCCATTTGCATTGCACTGTGCTGTGCTGCCGTTTGCATTGCACTGTGCTGTGCTGCCATTTGCATTGCACTGTGCTGTGCTGTCATTTGCATTGCACTGTGCTGTGCTGTCATTTGCATTGCACTGTGCTGTGCTGTCATTTGTATTGCACTGTGCTGTCATTTGTATTGTGCTGTGCTGTCATTTGTATTGTGCTGTGCTGTCATTTGCATTGCACTGTGCTGTGCTGTCATTTGCATTGCACTGTGCTGTGCTGTCATTTGCATTGCACTGTGCTGTGCTGTCATTTGCATTGCACTGTGCTGTGCTGTTATTTGCATTGCACTGTGCTGACAGGAGTGGTTCGACGAGCGGCTCCGCTGGAACAGCTCCGAATTTGCCGGCATCACCTCCATCCGCATTCCCTGCGAGAGAATCTGGCTGCCAGACATCGTCCTCTACAACAGGTGATGATCGGCACGTCTGTGATGGCCATTATGGCAATGACCTTCACGTCGACGATGACGTTATGGCAGTGACCTTGCTTCATGGCCGTTATGGCAGTGCTCTTTACGTCGACGATGACGGCTATGGCGGTGACCTTCACGTCGACGATGACGGTTATGGCAGTGACCTTCACGTCGACGATGACGGTTATGGCAGTGACCTTCACGTCGACGATGACGTTATGGCAGTGACCTTCACATCGACGATGGCGATCATGGCAGTGACCTTGCTTCACGTCCATGATGACGATTATGGCAATGACCTTGCTTCACGTCGATGATGACCGTTATGACAATGGCCTTCATGTCGACGATGACGGTTATGGCAATGACCTTGCTTCACGTCGACGATGACGATTATGGCAGTGACCTTGCTTCACGTCGATGATGGCCGTTATGACGTTGACAATGACGACTATAGTAATTTACGTTGAAGATGGCGATTATGGTGGATGGCCTTCACGTCCACGATAACGATTATGGCAATGATCCGCACGTTGACGGCATGGCATTCACGTGTGTGTGTGGGGGGGGGGGGGGGGGGGGTGGTGTGTGTGTGTGTGTGTGTGTGTGTGAGTGCGTGCGAGCGTGCGTGAGAGAGAGGAGAGAGAGAGAGAGAGGAGAGAGAGAGAATGTGTGTGTGTGTGTGTGTGTGTGTGTGTGTGTGTGTGTGTGTGTGTGTGTGTGTGTGTTTTCGCGCGCGCGCGCGCGTTTGCGTGTGGTTTGTTTTTACAGAATGTAAACTATTTCCTCCCTCCCCCCCCCCTCTTTTTTTTCTTTTTCTTCTTCTGTGCTTAGCGTTGACGACTATACTTCCGGGTACATGCCAAGCCTCGCTATGGTTTACAACGACAGCCGGGTATTCTGGGGCCCCGTTATCCGCTTCCGTTCGTCGTGCAAGATCGACATCACTTACTTCCCCTTTGACGACCAAGTCTGCCGCCTCAAGCTGGGCTCTTGGGCTTACAACGGATACCAGGTCTTTTGACTGTGGCTTTCTGTGCTCCTTCGTTTGACTGTGGCTTTCTGTGCTCCTTCGTTTGACTGTGGCTTTCTGTGCTCCTTCTTTTGACTGTGGCTTTCTGTGCTCCTTCTTTTGACTGTGGCTTTCTGTGCTCGTTCGTTTGACTGTGGCTTTCTGTGCTCCTTCGTTTGACTGTGGCTTTCTGTGCTCCTTCGTTTCACTGTGGCTTTCAGTGCTCCTTCTTTTGACTGTGGCTTTCTTCTTTTGACTGTGGCTTTCTGTGCTCCTTCTTTTGACTGTGGCTTCCTTCTTTTGACTGTGGCTTTCTGTGCTCCTTCGTTTGACTGTGGCTTTCTGTGCTCCTTCGTTTGACTGTGGCTTTCTGTGCTCGTTCGTTTGACTGTGGCTTTCTGTGCTCGTTCGTTTGACTGTGGGTTTCTGTGCTCGTTCGTTTGACTGTGGCTTTCTGTGCTCCTTCTTTTGACTGTGGGTTTCTGTGCTCGTTCGTTTGACTGTGGCTTTCTGTGCTCCTTCTTTTGACTGTGGCTTTCTGTGCTCCTTCGTTTGACTGTGGCTTTCTGTGCTCGTTCGTTTGACTTTCTGTGCTCCTTCTTTTGACTGTGGCTTTCTGTGCTCGTTCGTTTGACTGTGGCTTTCTGTGCTCGTTCGTTTGAC
The DNA here is from genome assembly GCA_018857735.1 of Alviniconcha marisindica. Classification (NCBI taxonomy): domain Eukaryota; kingdom Metazoa; phylum Mollusca; class Gastropoda; family Provannidae; genus Alviniconcha; species Alviniconcha marisindica. Next base: position 130,170 of record JABMCL010002544.1, on the reverse strand, counting down.
TGTCCGGTTGTTTGCTTGTCTGCTTCTCCCTTGTGTGTTTTTGTTTCTTCGTTTTTGTTGTTGTTGTTTTTTCTTCTTCCTAACTTTCTCTATAGTTCTTCCTACAGTGGATTTCAGATCAGCTTCTCTGTCTGTCTCTGTCTCTGTCCCGCTGTCTTTCTGTCTGTCTCTCTCTCTCTGTCTCTGTCTCTCTCAATCTGTCTGTGCCTGTCTGTCTGTCTCTGTCTCAATCTGTCTGTCTGTCTGTGTCTCTCTCTCTGTCTCTCTGTCTCTCTGTCTCTCTCTCACTGTCTGTCTGTCTGTCTGTCACTCTCTCTCTCTCTCTCTCTCTCTCTCTCTCTCTCTCCTCTCTCTCTCTCTCTCTCTCTCTCTCTTACTGTCTGTCTGTCTGTCTGTCTGTCTGTCTGTCTGTCTGTCTCTCTCTCTCTCTGTCTCTGTCTCGTCTGTCTGTCTGTCTGTCTGTCTGTCTGTCTCTCTCTCTCTCTCTCTCTCTCTCTCTCTCTCTCTCTCTCTCTCTCTCTCTCTCTCTCTCTCTCTCTCTCTCGCTCCCTTTGTGTCAAATAAACGAATTCCTTCCATCCATTCGTTCCAGCATGAAAAAATTCCAGAGACGGTTCTGTCCTGAACTACATGATTATTGATCATTCACACATGACTCATTCATTCGCTTTGATAATCGGAGAGAAAACCACCACAACACCAACACTCTATCCGTTTGTCCCATTTTCTCCCTGCCCAGTAATTCCACGCCAACGTATGCAGCCGTTTGGTGATTAACAACATCTGCTGATCTCGCAGTCTCCACCTCTTCCATTTTCTCTTTGTCCCAGGTTGACGCATGGAACCGTTCGATCATCATAAACAGCAGCTGTTGATGTCGCAGTTTCTGCTTCTACCGTTTTGTCCTGATCATAATCACCATAATGGGTACTTAGAATGACTTACCCTCACTCCCACTCCCACCCCCTACCCCCTGTGACTAACCCTCACCCTCACCCCCCACCCCCACCCCCTGTGACTAACGCTCACCCCCACCCCCCATCCCCTGTGACTAACCCTCACCCCCACCCCCACCCCCTGTGACTAACCCTCACCCCCCACCCCCACCCCCTGTGACTAAGTCACCCCCACCCCCCATCCCCTGTGACTAACCCTCACCCCCCCCCCACCCATCCCCTGTACTAACCCTCACCCCACCCCCCACCCCCTGCTGTGTTCTGAGTTCACTGTCCAATTTTCATTCTCCTCACATAAAGTTTTGTGCTCACTGTCCCATTTTCACACCCTTACCCCTACCCCTCACATAACGTTTTGTGCTCACTGTCCCATTTTCACACCCCTACCCTCACTTAAAGTTCTGAGTTCAATGTCCCATTTTCACACCCCTACCCTCACTTAAAGTTCTGAGTTCACTGTCCCATTTTCACACTCCTACCCTTACTCCTCACATAAAGTTCTGAGTTCACTGTCCCATTTTCACTCTCTTTTACCCCACCCCCACCCCCACGCCCCACGCCCCACGCCCTACCCCCTGCTGTGTCCACGCAGATGAACGTGTGGAACCGGTCGGACACGATGGACCGGTCCAAGTTCTGACTTCTGAGTTCACTGTCCCATTTTCACACACCCTGAGTTCTGAGTTCAATGTCCAGTTTTCACACCCACACCCCGTGCTGTGTCCACGCAGGTGAACGTGAACCGGTCGGACACCATGGACCTGTCCAACTTCTGAGTTCACTGTCCCATTTTCACACGCTCTGAGTTCACTGTCCCATTTCCCATTATTCCCTGCTGTGTCCACGCAGGAGAACGTGAATCGGTCGAACACCATGGACCTGTCCAACTTCTGAGTTCTGAGTTCACTGTCCCATTTTCACACACCCTGAAGTCTGAGTTCACTGTCCCATTTTCACAGCCCTTACCCTTACTCTTCACATAATGTTCTGAGTTCCACGTTCGCTGTCCCATTTTCACACTCCTTACCCTCACATAACGTTATAAGTTCACTGTCCCATTTGCACTCTCCTACCCCCTACCCCTCACATCAAGTTCTGCTTGCTGAGTTCACTGTCCCATTTCGCAGGTGAACGTGTGGAACCGGTCGGACACCACGGACCTGTCCAACCCCTGATTTCTGAGTTCACTGTCCCACTTTCACACGCTCTGAGTTCACTGTCCCATTTCGCAGGTGAACGTGTGGAACCGCTCGGACACCACGGACCTGCCCAACCCCTGACTTCTGAGTTCACTGTCCCACTTTCACACGCTCTGAGTTCACTGTCCCATTTCGCAGGTGAACGTGTGGAACCGCTCGGACACCACGGACCTGCCCAACCCCTGACTTCTGAGTTCACTGTCCCACTTTCACACGCTCTGAGTTCACTGTCCCACTTTCACACGCTCTGAGTTCACTGTCCCATTTCGCAGGTGAACGTGTGGAACCGCTCGGACACCACGGACCTGCCCAACCCCTGACTTCTGAGTTCACTGTCCCACTTTCACACGCTCTGAGTTCACTGTCCCACTTTCACACGCTCTGAGTTCACTGTCCCATTTCGCAGGTGAACGTGTGCAACCGCTCGGACACCACGGACCTGCCCAACCCCTGACTTCTGAGTTCACTGTCCCACTTTCACACGCTCTGAGTTCACTGTCCCACTTTCACACGCTCTGCGTTCACTGTCCCATTTCGCAGGTGAACGTGTGGAACCGCTCGGACACCATGGACCTGTCCAACTTTGTGGACAACGGCGAGTGGGAGCTGATGGCGGTGAAGGTCCGCCGCAACGTCGTGACCTACAACTGCTGCGACGAGCCCTTCCCCGACGTCACCTTCTTCGTGCACCTCCGCCGCCGCATCAAGTACTACTTCATGAACATCATCATCCCCTGCATCATCCTGAGCTGCCTGTGTCTGGCCGGGTTTCTGCTGCCCCCGGAAAGCGGCGAGAAGATCACGCTGGGCCTCAGCGTGCTGCTCACCATCACCGTCTTCATGCTCATGGTGGCCGACAAGATGCCGCAGACCTCCGAGTCCATCTCCGTCATCAGTGAGTCGCTAGTGGTGCTGGTGCTGTTGGTGTTGTTGGTGTTGTTGCTGTTGTTGTTGTGGTGGTGGTGGTGGTGGTGATGTTGCTGTACTATTTGCGGTGAATTTGGTGCTGCTCACCATCACCGTCTTCATGCTCATGGTGGCCGACAAGATGCCGCAGACCTCCGAGTCCATCTCCGTCATCAGTGAGTCGCTGTTGTGGTGCTGGTGCTGGTGTTGTTGGTGGTGGTGGTGGTGATGGTGTTGCTGTACTGTTTGCGGTGAGTTTGGTGCTGCTCACCATCACCGTCTTCATGCTCATGGTGGCCGACAAGATGCCGCAGACCTCCGAGTCCATCTCCGTCATCAGTGAGTCGCTAGTGGTGCTGGTGTTGTTGTTGTTGGTGGTGGTGGTGGTGATGGTGTTGCTGTACTGTTTGCGGTGAGTTTGGTGCTGCTCACCATCACCGTCTTCATGCTCATGGTGGCCGACAAGATGCCGCAGACCTCCGAGTCCATCTCCGTCATCAGTGAGTCGCTAGTTGTGGTGCCGGTGGTGGTGTTGTTGTTGCTGTTGTTGTTGTGGTGGTGGTGGTGGTGATGTTGCTGTACTATTTGCGGTGAATTTGGTGCTGCTCACCATCACCGTCTTCATGCTCATGGTGGCCGACAAGATGCCGCAGACCTCCGAGTCCATCTCCGTCATCAGTGAGTCGCTAGTGGTGCTGGTGTTGTTGTTGTTGGTGGTGGTGGTGGTGATGGTGTTGCTGTACTGTTTGCGGTGAGTTTGGTGCTGCTCACCATCACCGTCTTCATGCTCATGGTGGCCGACAAGATGCCGCAGACCTCCGAGTCCATCTCCGTCATCAGTGAGTCGCTAGTGGTGCTGGTGTTGTTGTTGTTGGTGGTGGTGGTGGTGATGGTGTTGCTGTACTGTTTGCGGTGAGTTTGGTGCTGCTCACCATCACCGTCTTCATGCTCATGGTGGCCGACAAGATGCCGCAGACCTCCGAGTCCATCTCCGTCATCAGTGAGTCGCTAGTTGTGGTGCTGGGGGTGGTGTTGTTGTTGCTGTTGTTGCTGTTGTTGTTGTGGTGGTGGTCGTGGTGATGTTGCTGTACTATTTATGGTGAATTTGGTGCTGCTCACCATCACCGTCTTCATGCTCATGGTGGCCGACAAGATGCCGCAGACCTCCGAGTCCATCTCCGTCATCAGTGAGTCGCTGTTGTGCTGGTGCCGGTGATGATGATGGTGATGATGTTGCTGTATTATTATTATTGCTTAATGTTGATGTTGTTGTTGTGATGATGGTGTTGGTGGTTGTGGTTGTCGTTTCGTTGTTAGTAGTGGTTCTGATGGTGTGGGTTTTCGGATTTTTGTTGTTGTTGTTGTTGTTGTTGTGTGTGTGTGTGTGTGTGTGTGTGTGTGTGTGTGTGTGTGTGTGTGTGTGTGTGTGTGTGTGTGTGTGTGTGTGTGTGTGTGTGTTTTGGGGGGATTTATAACGTGCACAGGTATCTAGGTGCAGGTGGTATTAATAAAGCGTGACGTGTGCTTTTATCCACTTGATGATACGTGACAAGCAGGTGAGACTGATGAAGCGTGACGTGAGCAGGTAATTACTTGATGGTGACACACAGGCGAAATTAATGAAGCGAGACCGATGTCCACTTGATGATACGTGACAAGCAGGTGAGACTGATGAAGCGCGAGGTGTGCAGGTATTTACTTGATGGTGACACACAGGTGAAATTAATGAAGCGAGACCGATGTCCACTTGATGATACGTGACAAGCAGGTGAGACTGATGAAGCGCGAGGTGTGCTTTGATCCACTTGATGCTACGTGACAAGGACGTGAGATAAATGAAGCGTGGCGCGCGTATCTACTTGATGGTGACTCGCAGGTGAGGTTAATGAAGCGAGACCTGTGTAGGAATATACTGGGACTGATGAAACATTACGTGTACAGCTATCTAGCTGATGATGATAGGCCGAAAAGATCAACGAAGCATAATTTGTACAGCTATCCGCTTGATGCTGCTAGGCAGGTAAGATTAATGAAACACAACGTGTACAGCTGTCTACTTGATGTTAACAGGCAGGTACGGTTAATGAAGCGTGACGTCTGCGTGTATCTACCTGATGGTTCGTGACAGTGAGGTAAGATCAGAGCTCAGGAGCTGTGTGAAAGTCGAGGTGGCCGTCCTGGGCTCCCCGTCCCTAATAATCCTTACGGTCTCTGTGGACGGAAAGCAACACTGAACTTGAACAGGTAAGACTAACGAAGCATATAATCACGGGAGTGATTGACAGCCTGGTGCCTTCAAGGTACCGGCTCCGTGTACCTTAGGCGTGCCTTTCATGCACCTTCCAGGAGACCTTCCGAGTACCTTTCGAATACCCACAAAGGAGGAAGACTGGAGGAATGTTCACGAGGTACTGGAGGAGTGTTCACGAGGTACTAACGAAGTGCACCTCGCGGGTTCATTTGCATAGTTATATTAATAGTTATCAGTTGGGCCACACATGCCATCATCCTCACAGATCCAATGAGCCTGCTACTAAAAGCGAAAAGTAGAATGGGAAGCCCAGACTGGAATGTGTCGATGGTCGACACCCACCTTCGAAAACTCCTTGACATGCCGGAGTAAAAGGAAATGACAGAGCAGATAGAATAGCGGACACAATTCTTGCTTCTCGGAAGATCTTAAGTATTGGGGAGCTTGAGACACTACCTGCGGGGCACAAAGCCAAGGACATCACACGATCGATCGCCTGGAGGAGAGAGGTGTGGATAGAATAAGCGCTCGACGATCTTCCTCTAAAGGACGAGAGGGGACCCTCGTTAATCAGACAAACTTTGGAGCCGTTTCAGAGGGGAAACGTCTGAGAGACGGGGTGGAGCGCATATAGGCGTTTACGAGCGCATAGATACCATCTTGAACTGAACTGTTAACAGTACCCTTTCAGTACCTTGTGTGGAATATACTAGTAGCTCATGCTGCTATGGGAAATATTATATGACGATGATGATGATTGCTTTTGCATAGCGCTATTCTCCGCTCTCTTGAGCAGACTCACTGCGCTCGCATGTGATTCTACATGAGTGACTAGCTTTTTAAAGTGCGCTTTTGAATATCCCCCGAAGTGGTGTACTTACAGCGCTGGCATGGCTGGTGCCACATGAAACTGCTGCCATCTCGGGGCGTTCTGTGTACACCATACGACCATGCACCATGTCACTTCATGCAAAGCCACATTCGTAAGGTGCATGCGTGTTTAGCTGTAACCTGCCACCTGCAGTTTTGGCAGAATGACCGGGATCTTTTACCTGCTACTGCGGTAACACGGGGGTGGAACTGATACCGAAATAAGAGATGACACATAAATTATATGATGTGTGCAGGTATAAGCTACTATGGGAAGCGTTACATGATGTGTGCAGGTATAAACTGCTATGGGAAGTATTACATGTGTACAGGTATAAACCGCTATGGGAAGTATTACATGATGTGTGCAGGTATAAACTGCTATGGGAAGTATTACATAACGTGTGCAGGTATAAACTGCTATGGGACATATCACATGATGTGTACAGGTATAAACTGCTATGGGAAGTATTACATGATGCGTGCAGGTATAAACTGCAATGGGAAGTATTACATGACGCGTGCAGGTATAAACTGCAATGGGAAGTATTACATGACGCGTGCAGGTATAAACTGCTATGGGAAGTATTACATGATGCGTGCAGGTATCTACCTGATGGTGGTACTGGCCACCAGCTGTCTGTCGGTGCTGTCGTCGGTGTTGGTGCTGAGTATCCATCACCAGCGAGGACGACCTCGCCGGGTGCCGGGCTGGCTGCGTTACGTCGTCTTCCGGGTGGTGGCCAGACTGGTGTGTGTTCGAACCTACACCTACCACTACCGCTACTCCGCCAGCACCTCCTCCTCCTCGTCCGCCTCTTCGCGGGACAAGCGGCGTCAGCAGAGCGTCGCCAGGCATAAAGAGCGCAAGGCGAGTGTCACATTGTTTTCATTTTTGTTTTCGTTTTTGTTTACAGTGATTATTGTAAGTTTAGACTCTTTTCGTAAGATTTATTTTATTTTTGACAATCATTGTTTATTTATTTTTCAATCATTATTGTAAGTTTAGATTTCTTGTTTTGTTGTTGTTTCGTTGTTGTTGTTGTTGTGTTTTTTGTTGTTGTTTAGGGGGGGGGGGGGGGGGTTAACTATCATTCGTGATTTTGTTGTTGTTGTTTTGGTTATGATTATTGTAAGCTTAGACTTTTCGTGACCTTTTTGTTTTGTTTTTAAACAATCATTATTGCAATTAAGTTTACTCATTTCGTTTTTTCTGTTTTGTTTTTGTTTTGTTTTTTGAGTTTAGACTCTTTTCGGGGTTTTGTTTTTGTTTTGGTTTTTTGGTTTTTGTTTTTTACATTAGTACGGTTAGACTCTTCGTGAGATTTTTTTTTTTTTTACAGTGTTTATTGTAAGTTTAGACTCTTTTCTTGAGAACTGGTCAGACAATATTGTGGTGGGGTGGGAGGTGGTTCTGATCTCAGAGGGGAGGTTAGGCGTTGGGTCGATCATCATCTTAATGGTTGTTACCATCGCCATCATCGTCTTAAACAGACCGTCGCAATCGTCGTCAGGGTTGATCTCATTTATATTACTGTCTGCCATCAGCATCGTCGTCGTCGTCATCATCAGCATCGTCGTCGTCGTCGTCGTCGTCACCACCACCACCACCACCATCATCATCACCACCACCACCACCACCATCATCACCACCACCACCACCACCACCTTCATCACCACCACCACCACCACCACCATCATCATCAGCATCATCACCATCACCACCGCCACCACCATCATCATCATCACCACCACCACCACCACCACCACCATCATCATCATCATCATTGGCATCGTCGTCGTCGTGCTTCATTATTGTTTGAGACTAATAGAATCTATTGTCTGCGCCGTCGTTGTTGTCATCACCATTATCGGTCTCCGGGTGTGGCAGGTAAAAGCCATCACCACCATCGTCATCCTTCTCAACACGATTGTCTTCGTGTGGCTGGTACCACAGTCCCCCAGGCATCACATTCATCATCTGCGTTGTCGTTTTCATCGTTGTCATCGTCACCGTGTTCATCATCGTCAGCAGTAGCAACGTCGTCGTCGTCACCATCATCATCATCATCATCATCATCATCATCATCATCATCATCATCATCATCATCATCATTATCATTCTCACCCTGACTGTGTTGGTGTGGTATGGCATATTCCCCTTTCACCATATCACCCTCTTTCCACCTCTTCTTCTTCTTCTCTTCTTCTTCTTCTTCTTCTTCTGCTTCTTCTTCTTCTTCTTCTGCTTCTTCTTCTTCTTCTGCTTCTTCTGCTTCTGCTCCTCCTCCTCCTCCTCCTCCTCCTCCTCCTCCTCCTCCTCCTCCTCTTTTTTCTTCTTCTTCTTCTTCTTCTTTCCTCCTCCTCCTCCTCCTTTTCTTCTTCTCCTCCTCCTCCTCCTCTTCCTCTTCCTCCTCCTCCTCCTCCTCCTCCTCCTCCTCCTCTTCTTCTTCTTCTTCTTCTTCTTCTTCTTCTTCTTCTTCTTCTTCTTCTCCTCCTCCTCCTCTTTTTCCTCCTCCTCCTCCTCTTCTTCTTCTTCTTCTTCTTCTTCTTCTTCTCCTCTTCTTTTTCCTCCTCCTCCTCCTCCTCTTCTTCTTCTTCTTCCTCTCCACCTCCTCCTCCTCCTTCTTCTTCTTCTTCTTCTTCTTCTTCTTCTTCTTCTTCTTCTTCTTCCATCATCACCATCATCATCATCATCATCCCCTCTTTCTAACCCTTACCCTGTGGGTGGTGTGTGTGAGACAGGTCCCCCGGTCCCCCAGACGAGGCCGGGTGGCCACGGAGGAGCGGGAATGCCTCAACATGCAGTACCGGAGCAAGCCGGCCCCGGGGGCCGGCCCCCCGTCCACCCAGCCCCTGCTGCCCCCCGCCCCCGCCCCCGCCCCCGCCCTCGCCGCCGCCCTCGCCCCCCGAGCCTTCCTGTCGCCGCTCGCCGCCTGGTCCCCGGCCACCGAGCGGAGCGGCCAAGCGTCCGCAGACACCGTCCAGCCGGTCGTGGGAGGGTCGTCGGACGGCGGCAGTGACGGATCGGCGAAAGGGACCGGCGCTGGGAAGTCCCGAGACCTCTCCGCCCGTCACAGGCTTCCGCGGAGGGGTCGGAACGCTGGTTACGGCGATCAGAACGTGTCCTCCGCTGGTTACGGCGGTGGTCGGAACACTGGTTACGGCGGTGATCGGAACACTGGTTACGGCGGTGATCGGAACACTGGTTACGGCTGTTATGAAACCGGTTACGGCGGTGATCAGAACACTGGTTACGGCGATCACAAAACCGGCTACGGCGGTGATCAGAACACTGGTTACGGCGATCACAAAACCGGCTACGGCGGTGATCAGAACACTGGTTACGGCGATCACAAAACCGGCTACGGCGGTGATCAGAACACCGGTTACGGCGGCGATCAGAACACCGGTTACGGCGGTGATCAGAACGCCGGTTACGGCGGCGATCGCAACACCACGAAGCACAGACCAGGGTCAGAGACGGAAGCCGCGCGCCTCTCGGAGACTAGCGGTGTCGACAAGACCCAGACCGCCGACAGTGCCAGGTCGGAGAAGTCGCGGGAGCTAAGCACGCCCACAAGGAACCACGCGTCGACAAGGGAGAACGACGACCGCCTCTCCGGCTCTAGCCGCCACTCAGATAGGCACGCGCAGCAGCGTCACGCGTCCGAAAGCACGTACCGCTCGGGCCGGGAAAAGACGTTCTGCTGGAAGCGGGAGAGCGTTTCAAACCCTGACAGAGGCAGAGACAGAGACAGAGACAGCGATGCGTACGTTTCGAGCGGAGAGAACGCAGCCAGGGACAGCGCCTTCTCTCCGAGCAGAGAGAGAGCGAGCGCGCGACACGCCGACAGCGCTTTGAAAGAGGCAGAGGAGGGAGAGAGCCCTGGGAGAGAGAGTGTTCGGGACGCGGGGAGAGAGGGGGAGAACGCGGAGAACGTGCAGAACGCGGAGAACGTGCAGAACGCGCTAGGAGGCAACGCCGAGGAGCGACTGAGCGCGCCAACGGAGAACAATGCGCAGAACGCGCCAGGACCGTCTCACAATTCGCAGAACGCGCCAGGACCGTCTCACAATGCGCAGAGCGCGCCAGGACCGTCTCACAATCCACAGACCGCGCCAGGACCGTCTCACAATCCACAGACCGCGCCAGGACCAAAGGGACCGGGCGCCGAGGGCGAGGGAGACACGGAGACGACAACGAGGGGCGGTACGCTAAACGAAGGAGGGAGCGGTGCTACAACCCAAAGCAGACAGGGAGCAAGACGCGGGAACATCAACACCAACATCAACGCCAAGCCGCCCCAGGCGCCGTCAGACAACAAGCCGCCCCAGCCGCCCCAGCCGCCCCAGGCGCCGGCAGACCACACCAGCAACACCAGCGCCAACAACACCAGCAACAACAACACAACGGCCCCAGACTACGGCGGCCACTGCCCTGGCTACCCTCCCGGCCCTCTCGCTGCTGACACCGCCATCGTCCAGCGCCTGATCGCCTTCATCCAGGCCAAGCACAGCGACGAGCTGAAGGACGACGAGGTGTACCGCGAGTGGCACGACGTCGCCTGCGTCCTCGACAGGCTGCTGTTCTACGTCTTCTTGGTCATCACCGTCGTCTCCACCGTCACCATCCTGGAGATGAGGCCCAGCAACATGGATTTCTGAATCTGGATTTGAGTGTGTGCGGGTCTCTTGGTGATGCGCGGCAGTGTTTTTTTTTTTTTTTGGTTTGTTTTGGTGTGTTTTTTCGGTTTTTTCCCCCTTCCCCCCCCCCCCCCTCCCTTTTTTTCTTTCTTTTACTTCCCCCCCCCCCCCCCTCCCCGTTTTTTTCTTCTTCTTTTTTCTCTCCCTTTTTTTCCCTCTTTTTTTTCTCTTTAATTTTCCCTCTTTTTTTTTCTTCTTCATTTTTTTCATTTATTTATTTTTCATTTTTTCATTTTCTCGTTTAAAAAACAAACAAAAACATTTTGAGCGGAGGTATTCGCTGGGGCCCGGCAATGCTTCCTCTTTTTTGTTTGTTTGTTTTTTGTTTGTTTGTTTGTTGTTTAAATAATGGAGACATGTCTGGCAACATGGAAATTTTAATGTAGGTCTCTCTATATGCCCGGTAATGTGGATATTTAACGGGGGGGTTTCAGCGGGCCCGGCAATGTGGATGTTTATGGGGATGTCTCTCAAGGCTAGTTCCAATGTCGCCTTACGTCCACAGAGACCATAAGGACTATTATGGACGGGGAGCCCAGGACGTCCACCTCGACTTTCACACAGCTCCTGAGCTTCAAGTTCAGTGTTGCTTTACGTCCACAGAGACCATGTTAAGGACTATTAGGGCCGGGAGCCCAGGACGTCCACCTCGACTTTCACACAGCTCCTGAGCTCTGAGACTCTCTCTCTCTCTTCTTTTTCTATGTCACAGTTGCTTTACGTCCACAGAGACCATAAGGACTATTAGGGCGGGAGCCCAGACGTCCACCTCGACTTTCACACAGCTCCTGAGCTCTGAGACTCCTCCTGAGCTGTTGATGTTGTTGAAGTGTTGCTTTACGTCCACAGAAACCGTAGGCTTATTAGAGACGGGAGCCCAGGACGGCCACCTCGACTTTCACACAGCTCCTGAACTCTGAACCTTTTATGTTGGTTGAGTGTTGCTTTACGTCCACAGAAACCGTAGGCTTATTAGGTAAGGGAGCCCAGGACGGCCACCTCGACTTTCACACAGTCCCTGAGCTCTAGTAAGTAAGTAAGTAAGTAAGTAAGTAAGTAAGTAAGTAAGTAAGTAAGTAAGTAGACGTGGTGCTTAACGTCCTGAGTTCTGACAGTGTGGGCTTTTAAAAGAGCTCTCTGTAGGCCCGGCAATGTGGATGTTTAGTGGAGGTCTCTCTCTCTCTCTAGGTCCGGAAACGTGACTTTTAATGGAGTCCCTTACTGTAGTCCCAGCAACGTGGATGCTTAATGGATCTCACAGTAAGCTCAGTAACGTGAATTTTTAAGAGGTGACAGTAGCTCCGACTCATACTCCGAGCATCGCTTTCCGGCACCTTCCTCCAAACTCTGCCAGATTTAGTTACGCCACTAAAGGGGTACTCTTTATCTCCGCGCAGCTGTCCAGCGACGCGGTCAGCGCCCTCCGAAAGGTTTGGGTACTGATAAGACTGTGGAAGCAACCTAGCGCCCCAGCACGCACGTAAACATGAGGCGCATCCACCCCGGGTAAAGAAGAAGATTTCCGTCTCGATTCAAACGATTTTGGTTTTATTTGAGCTGACGTAAGCAACATGGTCAGTTATAAAACAAACGTGTGATATAATTTGAGTTGTTTGTATAATTTGAGTTGTTTGTAACAAACTTACTACTGTTTGAGCACCAACAAAAACCTGCTCGTAGGCTGAGTTTTCTAGACCCTATAGCGTAACTAAATACGGAAGTCGTTGAAGGGAGGATGTCGTAAACCGGTGCCGGCTTGGAATTTGGGTCCGACTATGTGC
>JABMCL010002544.1:65000-107500 GCA_018857735.1 Alviniconcha marisindica | reverse complement strand
TGCAGGAAGAGGTCTTAACCACGCCCTTTCGGTCAGCGCCGTACCGTGAGTGTAGTCGTTTTGATGACGTGTATAATGATTTCATTTTATACTCACACTTCTAACTGTTGTGTGCAGGTGGTGTTCACAGAAACATACCGCCAGATCTGCAGGAAGAGGTTTTAACCATGCCCCTTCGGTCAGCGCCGTACCGTGAGTGTAGTCGTTTTGATGACGTGTATAATGATTTCATTTTATACTCACACTTCTACCTGTTGTGTGCAGGTGGTGTTCACAGAAACATACCGCCAGATCTGCGGGAAGAGGTTTTATCCACGCCCCTTCGGTCAGCGCCGTACCGTGAGTGTAGTTGTTTTGATGACATGTGTATGATTTCATTTTATACTCACACTCCTACCTGTTGTGTGCAGGTGGTGTTCACAGAAACATACCGCCAGATCTGCAGGAAGAGGTTTTAACCACGCCCTTTCGGTCAGCACCGTACCGTGAGTGTAGTTGTTTTGATGACGTGTATAATGATTTCATTTTATACTCACACTTCTACCTGTTGTGTGCAGGTGGTGTTCACAGAAACATACCGCCAGATCTGCAGGAAGAGGTTTTATCCACGTCCCTTCAGTCAGCGCCGTACTGTGAGTGTAGTTGTTTTGATGACATGTGTATGATTTCATTTTATACTCACACTTCTACCTGTTGTGTGCAGGTGGTGTTCACAGAAACATACCGCCAGATCTGCAGGAAGAGGTTTTAACCATGCCCCTTCGGTCAGCGCCGTACCGTGAGTGTAGTTGTTTTGTTGACATGTGTGTAATGATTTCATTTTATACTGAGTTCATGATTTTATGTCAGATGCCATTGTATTAGGTTCATGGTATGTTTTCATCTTGGCTATTTTCAAGTTGTAGGTACAATATGTCAGAAGACATTGGTATTTAGGAGAATTCTGTTTAAATGCAAATCTTCTAGTGTAACTAGAGAGATGTGAACAAGTGCTCTTTGTACACATTTTTACAATAATCCAGCCCTGGTTAACAGATCCACGCAATTTTATTACTGTTCTGTTAGTAACCCAGGACCCGGAGCAGACGACGCTTTTGTTTTGAAGCGCGGCGTGTTGCGTAACACCACATGACCTTCACACAGCGCAAGCCGGTGCGCGCCACTTCCAAATCTGTTTTCTCCCTTAATATTTTGACCGCTCGTTTGTTTACCTACTCCTTTTTATGCACCAAGCCATGTAATATAATTTGGCATCTTAGAATATGTACACGTTTATTTAGACGCGATCAAGCTTAATCAGTAGCCGACGCCTCACTAGGTCCATTCTTTCTATAGCCGTCGTCTGCACGGCGCGCGTTCTCTGTTTAGCACTAGGGAATAGTAGTGAATCGTTGTTTTGACTCGGTTAAAGTAATTCTGTGTTGATCAACGCTTTGTCGTATAGTATTTTAGTTTTTACTTAGCTGACTTCATGTTTAGTGTTTATTTTGGGTTGAAATTAACTTATTAAGTATTGTGTACTGTAGAAGCTAAGTTGTATTCATAGACTACTTGGTATCACTATCAGCGCTGTTGCGACTACGATAACGCGCCCCAGGCGAAAGTTCACACCCATTGTTTTAGTGCTAGTCTTTGAGTGTGTCTTGCTTCTCTCACAGGGTGTTGTATTGTAATTGTTATGTACCGTTTAAACCGTGGGAGCGTGTTCTTCATTCTGATGTAAGTTTTATTGACAGTTATATTTTGTACATTGTGTTAGTTGTAATTTAGTTGTACGAATCTGCTTATAGATAGGTGCAAGCCACGCTTCCCACTCTTGTTGTAAATAAAATAAGTCATGTGTGTACATTTTGCTTATATGGTTTAAAAGGTTGTAACTGTAGCTTTCATTTCATGTTTTTCATGTTTTAATTAGTTTAGTTACTGTAGAGGAAACTGTATTTGTGCAGGCCAAGGAAACACAATTGTCAGCCATTTTGTGGTCCAGAGGGCCGATTTTATTGTAGAGATAGCGTGTGTTCCTTGCGGCCGCGCCGTTCTCTTATCTATGCGTGCGAGTGAGGATTCTGTGTGTGCTGAAAAGTTGTCTGCTGCTGAGCAAATAAAGCCTGATTGCTGCCGTACGCTTGCTGTGGTCTCCATTTCGACAGACTCCGCTGCCTGTGTCCTGTCCTTCTACGCGGCTCTTCCACGCCATTACAGTTATATTAGGGCGAGGGCTTCAGCAAGAAAGTAACTTATGCCATTTCTCTCTCGCTAGTATTTATTTAGGCCACCAGCCAATCTATCTGTCTACCTAACATTGTTTTGTTTTTTCAACTACAATTTGTTTTGACTGTTTTCTAGTGACTGTTCGTATTTTTGTGTTTTGTTATTGTTGTTTGTTTGTTTCTTTTTTGTTTCCTCTTGTTTTTTGTTTTTATTGCTGTTATTTTTTTGTTACATCTCATTTATTGATAGCGAAGTGAAATTGTTCGTCCGCTATACATTGTGTGTTTTTCCAACTGCATGAGCTCATCGCCTATAAGCTATAGCTTGTTGATGAGCACATAATGATTTTTTGTATGTTTATTTCGTCTCGAATAATTTTTTCTTTAAACCAAAGTAACTTGGTGTTTAACGCCCAGTCAACCATTACAGTTATATCAGGGCGAGGGCTTCGGCAAGAAAGTACCTTGGTGTTTAAAAAGCCCAGTCAACCATTAGTTATATTAGGGCAACGGCTTCAGCAAGAAAGTAACTTGGTGTTTAAAGCCCAGTCAACAATTAGTTATATTACGACGAGGGCTTCGGCAAGAAAGTAACTTGGTGTTTAAAGCCCAGTCAACCATTAGTTATATTAGGGCGAGGGCTTCAGCAAGAAAGTACCTTGGTGTTTAAAGCCCAGTCAACCATTCGTTATATCAGGGCGAGGGCTTCGGCTAGAAAGTACCTTGGTGTTTAAAGCCCAGTCAACCATTTTAGTTATATCAGCGTGAGGGCTTTGGCAAGAAAGTACCTTGGTGTTTAAAGCCCAGTCAACCATTACAGTTATATCAGGACGAGGGCTTAGGCAAGAAATTAACTTGGTGTTTAAAGCCCAGTCAACATATTAGTTATATTAGGGCGAGGGCTTCGGCAAGAAAGTACCTTGGTGTTTAAAGCCCAGTCAACCATTTTAGTTATATCAGTGTGAGGGCTTTGGCAAGATTGTACCTTGGTGTTTAAAGCCCAGTCAACCATTACACTTACAGTTATATCAGGACAAGGGCTTCGGCAAGAAATTAACTTGGTGTTTAAAGCCCAGTCAACATATTAGTTATATTAGGGCGAGGGCTTCAGCAAGAAAGTACCTTGGTGTTTAAAGCCCAGTCAACCATTACAATTATATTAGGGCGAGGGCTTCAGCAAGAAAGTACCTTGGTGTTTAAAGCCCAGTCAACCATTACAGTTATATTAGGGCGAGGGCTTCAGCAAGAAATTAACTTGGTGTTTAAAGCCCAGTCAACCATTACAGTTATATCAGTGTGAGGGCTTTGGCAAGGTATGTAACTTGGTGTTTATAAAGCCCAGTCCTACACGGACTCTGGAATGTTATAACAGGAAGGGTGACAGCATCTCACTGGAGCAACAGCTTATCAGGTCCGATCTGACGAGCGAAGGAACGGCTGTGAAATGGACTTGGTGGGACCTTGCACAGAGAAGGAAGAGCAAAGGGCGAGAGCTGATCGAGAGGGAACTCTTAGGGGAACTTGTTGACCTCATAATCAAAGAACTACGGAGGGAACTCTCAGGGAACTTGTTGACCTCATAATCAAAGAACTACGGAGGGAACTCTTAGGGAACTTGTTGACCTCATAATCAAAGAACTACGGAGGGAACTCCTAGGGAACTTGTTGACCTCATAATCAAAGAACTATGGAGGGATCAACTCTTAGGGAATTTGTTGACCTCATAATCAAAGAACTACGGAGGGAACTCCTAGGGAACTTGTTGACCTCATAATCAAAGAACTACGGAAGGATCAACTCTTAGGGAACTTGTTGACCTCATAATCAAAGAACTACAGAGGGAACTCTCAGGGAACTTGTTGACCTCATAATCAAAGAACTACGGAGGGAACTCTTAGGGAACTTGTTGACCTCATAATCAAAGAACTACGGAAGGATCAACTCTTAGGGAACTTGTTGACCTCATAATCAAAGAACTACAGAGGGAACTCTCAGGGAACTTGTTGACCTCATAATCAAAGAACTACTGAGGGAACTCTTAGGGAACTTGTTGACCTCATAATCAAAGAACTACGGAGGGAACTCCTAGGGAACTTGTTGACCTCATAATCAAAGAACTACGGAAGGATCAACTCTTAGGGAACTTGTTGACCTCCTAATCAAAGAACTACAGAGGGAACTCTCAGGGAACTTGTTGACCTCATAATCAAAGAACTACGGAGGGAACTCTTAGGGAACTTGTTGACCTCATAATCAAAGAACTACGGAAGGATCAACTCTTAGGGAACTTGTTGACCTCCTAATCAAAGAACTACAGAGGGAACTCTCAGGGAACTTGTTGACCTCATAATCAAAGAACTACTGAGGGAACTCTTAGGGAACTTGTTGACCTCATAATCAAAGAACTATGGAGGGAACTCCTAGGGAACTTGTTGACCTCATAATCAAAGAACTATGGAGGGAACTCCTAGGGAACTTGTTGACCTCATTATCAAAGAACTACGGAGGGAACTCTCAGGGAACTTGATGACCTCATAATCAAAGAACTACGGAGGGAACTCTCAGGGAACTTGTTGACCTCATAATCAAAGAACTACAGAGGGAACTCTCAGGGAACTTGTTGACCTCATAATCAAAGAACTATGGAGGGAACTCCTAGGGAATTTGTTGACCTCATAATCAAAGAACTACGGAAGGATCGACTCTTAGGGAACTTGTTGACCTCATAATCAAAGAACTACTGAGGGAACTCTCAGGGAACTTGTTGACCTCATAATCAAAGAACTACGGAAGGATCAACTCTTAGGGAACTTGTTGACCTCATAATCAAAGAACTATGGAGGGAACTCCTAGGGAATTTGTTGACCTCATAATCAAAGAACTACGGAAGGATTGACTCTTAGGGAACTTGTTGACCTCATAATCAAAGAACTATGGAGGGAACTCCTAGGGAATTTGTTGACCTCATAATCAAAGAACTACGGAAGGATCGACTCTTAGGGAACTTGTTGACCTCATAATCAAAGAACTACTGAGGGAACTCTTAGGGAACTTGTTGACCTCATAATCAAAGAACTACGGAAGGATCAACTCTTAGGGAACTTGTTGACCTCATAATCAAAGA
Source organism: Alviniconcha marisindica (assembly GCA_018857735.1). Classification (NCBI taxonomy): domain Eukaryota; kingdom Metazoa; phylum Mollusca; class Gastropoda; family Provannidae; genus Alviniconcha; species Alviniconcha marisindica. The sequence continues at coordinate 102,166 of JABMCL010002544.1, read as the reverse complement.
ACTACGGAGGGAACTCTTAGGGAACTTGTTGACCGCATAATCAAAGAACTGTCATCTTTCTCCTCCCATGCTTTTGTGTACCACTGGCAGCATTGCCCGTTTATTATTCACAATGAAAGCAGGCACGTGTGAAATAATATCAGTGACAAGTGAATCTTCGTGTGTTTTGCGTTTCTTTCACAGGAGGAATTACAACAACTAGTTTATGTTGCTTGAGACGGCGGACAAAAGAAATTGATATGAAAAACAAACAAAAAACCGATTCTACTGAGTAGCCAAAAAATCTCTACATGTTTTTTTGTTTTTTGTTTTAGTTTTTGTTTTTGTTCATTTGTTTGTTTGTTTTTTCGAAACCAAGTACGTTATGAGTAAAACTATCCTGAAAAGATTATACAGAGTTTATGGCGTGTAGTGCACATTTTCTTTGTCCACTATCACATGCAACAATCCATCACTACAGAGAGTTTTGTGATAGAATTGCTCATAATCAACAAGTTAAACTATTTTTTCACCTTTGATTCCATAAACTAGATAACTTAAGGGCTCTAACACATGAAAATGAAAAATGAAATCTTATTCTGAAAATTAAGGCTCAATGTCCCATTTTCTGTTTCACCTTTCGAGATTATATATATATATACACATATATCCAGATCATAGTAGACGGCAGACTTCGCCTCCTCTCTGCAGACAGCTAACTATAACTCTCCCTCTCTCTGCAGACAGCTAACTACAACTCTCCCTCTCTATGCAACTGATAACTGGTAACTAGACTTCTCTGTCTCTATGCAGACTGATAAATCATAAAATGGTATCTAGCTCATAGCAGATGGTAGATCCCTCCCTCTCTCCATGCAGACACCTAAATTATAAACTCCTATCTAAACCATAGTGGACAGTAGACCCCCCCCCCCCCCCCCCCCCCCCTCCCCTTCTATGCAGACTGATAAATGGTAAACATGCAGAAAAACAAAGACTTTTTCTTCCATGAGGTGACCCTTCCCAGTTGACTGGACATCAAAATCATAAAACTCACCCACTCCATGTATGCAGCTCCAATTTCTCTAACACTTTCCAGGTGCTGAGCTGAAATTGGCACTGGCATTTCTTCATTTCTCAAGTAAATCGGTAAAAAAAAAAAAAGAAAAAAAAAAGAAGCAGAGGTATACCCCGATTTCTCTCTCTGACACTTTGCAGATGATGAGCTGACTGGCACTGACATTTCTTCACCTCTCAAGTAAAAAAAAAAAAAAAGCAGAGATAAACATGAAGACCATCTTCACGGTAATGCCGACAGGATCTCTCTCTCTGGAAACACAGGAAGAGCTGCGGTCTTTGCTGGCACAGCGCAGTCAGTCTCCTCATCCCAGTGCTGGCTGACTCCACAACAGTGAAGCGACGACGAAGCGCGGTTCTCCTCTGACCCATTATCTTTGTGCACAGCTACAGAACCCACCGCACCCTCTGACTGTGACTCTGAGGTAGATTCCGCTTCTTCGTGAGCTGTCAATGGACCCACGTGAACCACGAGCTTGTCCGAAGAACACCCCTCGTGGTCGGTCTCTTCCCTGTCGGCTTGAGTCTCAGTCTCATGCTCTGTCTCGACACTAGGGTTTTCTCCACTTGGTTTCAACGGCCGAACACCTTTTTTCACCTGTTTATTTTTTCGAGGGCGCGGCGTCTCCTCTTCCTGGGCCTGCTGTGGATCGCTCTTTCTGTGCTTCAGTTCATGCCGCTGCAGGTGTCCGACCTGCGTGAAGACGGCCACGCAGTAGCGACAGGAGAACCGTTTCTCTTCCCCTGCCTCTCTAAGTTCCGCTTCGCAAAGCAAGGGCTGGTCATTGGCGATTGTCAGCTGGGCGGGAGTGTGCCGGATGTTGGCAGCGTGGCTCAGTTCGTGTCGTCTCAAGTGACCGGCTTGGTTGTAGGCGGCCGGGCAGAACCGACAAGCGAAGGGCTTCTCCCCGGTGTGGGTTCTGACGTGCCGCTTCATGTCACCGTTGGTGGTGAAGGCGTCGCCGCACTCGCGGCACACAAAGGGTCGGTCACCCGTGTGGATCAGCAGGTGGCGCTTCAGGTTGTTGGCCTTGGAGAAGCGCGTGCCGCAGACGTGGCAGGCGTGCGGTTTCTCCCCAGTGTGGACCAGGTGGTGTTTCTTCAGGTGACTGGATGTCACGAACGTCATTTGGCAAACATCACACCTGTAAGGGCGATCGCCTGAAAATTAAAGGACAAAATTAAAAGATGCAAGAAATTTTTTGATGCAAGAACCATATTACATAAATTATTACATCTAAGATACAACCATAAGACCATAATGTGACCACCTGTGTCAATGCAGCAACCATTACCACAATAAATGTACCACGTAGGGATGACCACCTGACACAATATGCAAGAACCATCACATCTGGACATTACAATAACAGAGAGGGTTAGTACATGAGTGGTAGTGGTGGCGTTACTGTTAGTGGTGCAACCCGACTGTCTACCTACGCTTGTGCTTGTGCACAGATCGCCACCTAAACACCTGCCCCTTCACACAGAAGAGTAACTTGAGAAGGTTCATTCAGTAACAAACTTTACAAATTAGTCTTTTGCGGCATCACTGGTCAAGTAGTTGTTATGCTTGTGAAACTGACAACAAAGACACACTCAGTGGCAGCTGGTTACTTCAGTCAGTTGCACTGCTACGATCCACCATTTTGATTTCCGACGAAAATTTAAACTGATAGGGTTGCATCGTATTCTGAATTTGTAAAGCTAAAACAGCAATAAAATCAACAAAAGCAACCCAAATTACAATTGCATACAAATTACAAGCATATGATGCTTTACAATTGCATACAAATTACAAGCATATGATGCTAATCTACAAAGAAAGGTGCAAGTTTAATGTTTACATAGCAAAATAAGGTGGAAACGGTCCCCACGAATCCACTGTGGTGAGGATGCAGCAATAAACAAAAACTTGAGCCACATGGTAAAACAATCCTCACAACCTCTGACCTCTGATCCACACAAAAATCACTGACATCACAAGAGAAAGTAGTTCCCTAACCACTACCACTACCACCCATGTACTAACCCTAATAACTCTTATATATATATATATATATATATATATATATATAATATACTATATATATATATATATATATGACTTAGTGCCAAAAGGTGCGCAAATGGGGGGTCCAATTTTTGACTGTCAATAAAATCTGTTTCAAACACTGACTTTGTTTTGTTGTTCCCTTTTTGGTGTGCGTTCATAATTGGTCAGTATCACAGGGGGGAAAACAATATGAGCCTCCAAATCTGGAGCAGCTGAAGAAATATTATTTTTTAAAAAGTGAAAAGCGCCACGAAATTCGACCCCTAAAAAACGGACACACTCACAGTGAGTGCTTTCGATCACGTACATGACGATTCAAAGCATTACCTCAGTCACCGATTTGCACAGTGGAGATATCGCTTTACACAGTGCATATAAAATCGATTATCACAAAAGTTTTGTTTCTGGAGTTAGAGGCTCTGAAAATTCCTCGGTCGAATGTTATGTGCGTTGAGATGTTTCTGTCCAGCATCCACAGACAATCTAGTGAAGAACGATTTCTCTTTCTCGAAACTTTACTCCAGTCACTGTGGTACGTCACTGCATCAGGTGCCAATGTTTATTTTACTGCCAAATGTCTGGGTAGTTCTTAAAATATATTTTGCCATTCTTCATAAAATTATTGCAATAAATAACGTTCAACAACGTATTAGATTAAACAAGCCAAAAGGAAAAATAAAAGTTTTGCGCTTTTGCACTACTTCCAGTCAGCCATGTTATACATCCGGGTCATTTGCTTTTAGCACATGGCCGCATGGAAGAGACTTCTGGTATGCGAAAGGTGTGTGGTAATATTTTTTAAGACCGAAACATTCAACTTTATTTAAACATTCATCGGAGATTTAGTCAAATCTTCCGGTTATACGATGATATTTATATTGGTATATGCCAAATCTTTTAAAAGTATCGGAATGTTAGCATACAGAGTGAGTTTTTGTTTGCTGTCGATCTAAAGTTTGTTCAGATGCCTTTCGAAAATTTGTTTTCACTGAGTTTTTACAACATGAGTGCGTGTTGAAATCGTAATGTGCGACAGCAGATTGGTTATAAACAGTATATTCTGATCGTACTCTTTACATTTTTTGCTTGCGCTTAACGCAGTTCATTTTGTTTACAAACTACTCTTCAAACAAAGCATCATATAATGATATATGGCAAACAATTCGAATTTACGCAGGTTAAAGTCATCAAGTTGGATGTTGAACATTACGATTACAACACAAGCTGTGGAAATAATAACGTTCGAGATAATTATAGTGACCATGCCTGTCTGCCTTCCAGAGTTCTGAAAATGTAAGGTACCGATCTTAATAGCATTATACTTTGGATGTTATTTTTTTTAAGTAATATTTATTATGATTTTTAATATTTTCTATTGATTAATTCTGTGATTTTTAATATTTTCTATTTATTAATTCTGTCACTTTGAAGTTAACTGTTCAATTATTTTTGTCCTAGGCACCTGTGTCAACATGACCAAGAAATGCATGGATGACAGATTGCGTGTGTGTTTTCCTGTGACACCCAAAAGCCAGCAAAAGTTGCACTCACTCTTACTTGCCCCAAATTTTCTTTTACAAAGCACGTACTTGTTTATTAAATAATAAGTATTACTTTATTTAGCTATGAAAAACAAAGTCCCATGTGTGTCATTACTGTTATGTTATCCACTACAACAAAATTGGACATGCTATTTTGTGTAATGCAGCAAAAACTGTTCACATGGAAATAGTTATGTGTCTTTTATACTTTACAGTAATAAAAAGTTATTGATTTATCATTTTCATCAAGAAACAACCAGCATTGTACATCTTGTTGAAATAGTAATGTAGGGCATATTTCTTACATCATTTGCTGTTTATGTCAAGAAAGCTTAAATTTGGGGAAATAAAATCATAAAACCCTTTCCTTGTCACTTTATTGTTCTATTAAAGAATAACTGTTTATGTTTCAAAATGTTGCTTTTTATTCATTTAAAAAAATTTTAAGATTGCTGTATGTTGAACGTTATGTTTTTGCAACAAACTATGCGTAGCATGCTGTTCTGTGTGGAAAACAGAACAACAACAGTTACTTGGTAATACTCATGTGGATCACATCTTGTAAGATCAGTTGGGTTTTCGCAGTTAACTGCATGATAGCAGCACAGGATGTGGGCTTGTTGTAATGTGTAATGTTCAACATCTTGTCACAAATCACATGAAAGTAAATTCTAGAACGAAGAGCAGCACTGCCTTCTCCCTTCACTGGTGGATGCTCACATGTGTTCATTCCCCAAAAAATGCATTACTCACTCACATCCTGTCAACTTTATTTTCTAGTACCTCTGTCCTCTTTTCTTGCGCACCTTTTGGCACTAAGTCTAGCTATGCAACAGCCTCTGTGCTTAGCCTGGGACACTCTGGATTCCGGGGGGGTGCATCACTTCAAATCGAAAATGCACAGTTAAAACTGCATATTTCATCCTGCATGCTTTTTGTTATCGTTTGAGTGAATGAATATTCTACAGCCTACACTGTGTGTTATTTTATTTCATGCCTTGAAAGTAGTATAATATTTGAAAAAACCGTCATTTTACGGGTCGAGCGGCCGGCCTCGCGCCGTGGACCGATTTCCGAGATGACACTGTTTCGGGTCGCTCTCTTCAAACTCCCCGTACCATCGCAAATGACGACGTACAAGACTTAAACTTTACAGCCAATCCCAAAAAAGAACGCTCTTTCGTGCGGTAGGGGAACTTTTTTTTGGTGCGGTCTATGAAAACAGCGTAATGGCGGTAATACAGTTGCTGAAATTTCTTTCCAATTTTTGTTAAAATTGGTCGTTTGGGGAAAAGTTCACCCAAAGGCTTTTTCCCTGTTTTCTTTTTTCACAAAGGGTTTACAAGTGGTTTCGTTGAAAAATACGACGGTGGCGGGCTTAAAACGATGACGATGGGGAAAAAAAAATCTCAAACTGGCCTGCGCATCACGTCGGTTCGTCGGACTCCGACAAGCCGAGATGGGGCGCCCAAAAAATAGAAAGCAACTCTTAAAAAGTCAGAAAAAAGTACTAAAGCAAAACACACAACCTGGGGGAATATTCGGTTGATTTTTTTATTCTTCGGTATTGGGTTTAAAATTTTGTAAAAATTTTGGGATCGTTCTTGGAACTTCCATCCTCACCTACGGTCACTCCTGTCTCAGTAAGGGCCGCACCCAGAGTGCTTTTTATCGGACCTGGTTTTGACTACGGGCCTTTCTTCAGCCTAGGGGTGTTAGATATTTAATCAATGCTATTTTTTGGGGACTTTTTAAAAAATTTTTTTTTTTCCCCCTTGAAATTTTATTGGATTTTTTTTTTTTGTTTGTCCAGATTTAATAACATTTTTTTTCAGGTAGAGAGTTGCTTTGAGATTTAATTTTCTCTTCAGTCCGTTTTTATTTTTCCTTTTGTAACTGAATTTTTTTAAAAACCTGTTATTTTTTTGGGGGGGTGCCAGCTTTTTCTGATGTTAAAAATATAATAAAACGAGATTAAAAAAAGTTAAAACGTAGGAAAATTCAGTTTTATTTTTAATTTGATTTTTTCTAATGTTATTTATTTTGTTAACTTTAATAACGGGTTTTCAAATAATTTTCCCAAAGATTTAGCATTTTTTTTTAATGTTCCTTTTATTGTGTGGTTGGGTTTGGAGTTTGTGAGAGTGATGAGTGTGCCCAAACCCAGGCAGCCCAGATGGATTTATATAGAATTTAAAAACCACAGTGTCATCATGAGTTTTGTTAATTTTTTTTTTTAGGAAAATTGGTGAATCATTAAAAAAAAAGACAACTGGGAAAAAAAATTTTTTTTCAATTGGGGTAATTTTGTGTGTTTTTGGGGAGGGTGAATTGGGCAAAAATGACATTGTGTGGGTAGGTATTTTTTTTTTTCAAATAAATTACCTAACAGCTTTTTTTTTTTTTTAGGTAATGATATGAATACAAATTGACATTGATTGATCCTGTTTACCTGTGGTAATTGCAGCCAAAATACAACATTGAAACAAAAAAACTGAAAGTTTTAGTTAAAAATGAAACTGAATTAAATTAGCATGTTTTTTTTAATATGCTAATTTTTTGCAAATGGGACTGAATTCTTCACAGGGTTGACACCATTTCAATCAATTTATAAAGGCAAAACTCCAGTAGCTGAATTTCAGTATTCTAATAGATGTGGCAGGTAACTTATATAAACAAATTTTGAAAAAATTATAGATGCCTCGTTATGCTAATTTTTGCGATTAGATTGCACATCAGTGATCTGCTAATGCTACAGGTACAAATTTGCTGCAAAAGTCAACAAGGTTACCACAAATAAGAAACTCCATGTGCAGATTTTGAAAATTGTTTCAGGGATAATTGTGGTATCTAAACAACCAGGAACAGTAAAGAGTTTGTTATTAAATTTTTGCAAATGAGGGGTCAAAATTTGGGGTTTGATTCTATGCTGAGAAGTGGTGTACACTATTGGGATATCTAAATTTCCCTTTTTTAAAATCTGAAGTCCTGTGAAATCCAAATCGGTTAAATTTTTATCTTTAAAAATTATTTAACTTTGCTTTATCTTTTTTAAATTATTTGGGGGCTTTTTTGTCACCTTTTTATTTCAAAGTCCCAAAATTAAAAACACCCCCTTTTAATTTTTGGGTTTTGTTTTTGTTAAATTTTTTGTGTTTAAAATTTTCCCCCCTTTTTTTCAAATTTTTTTTAAGTAAAAGGACGCCCCCAAATTACATTTTCGGAAAAAAAATTTTAAAAAATTCCGAACACACCAGATGTAAACCAGGTTTAGTTCAAGAGCCCAATTTTACATTCTTCATCAAGGGGTAGACCCAATTTTTTCTGTTCTAGTTAAGTCATTGTCTCGAATACCAAAAATTTTTTATTCCCTCGAATGGCATAACTTCAATGAGTAACAAGTGTGTAACACTATAATAACACAGTAACACTAACAAACAACTCAAATTTTGTGGCCATTTTTTTTAGTAACAAGTAACAAGTGTGTAACACTCACAACAACACAGTAACAGAAAACTCCAATTTTAGCGAGCTTTTCTGGAGTAACGTAACACTATCGCCCGTATCAGTAACACAGAACATCCCACCTGGCAAAATTTACTCAACGCACGGACTGACCTGTGTGCTTTCTGCGGTGAGTGTTGAGACTCGACGACTGCGTGAAGGTGTCGCCGCACACACCACACGCATACGGTCGGGCGCCTGTGTGTGTCCTCTTGTGGCGTCGCAGGCTGCTGGAGTCGCTGAACGCGGCGCTGCACTCAGGGACCGGGCAGCGGAAGGGTTTGTCGCCACTGTGGATGCGCTTGTGGACGGTGAGGTGACTGTTGGAGGTAAAGGCCGAGTCGCACTGACGGCACACAAACTTCTTGACACCTGGCTCGTAGCGCATGTCCACAAAGCTGCTGTTCCACGCTGACGAGCGAAGCCTGGAGTGAGGGATGCTTCTGACAACTCTTGCCCGAAGATCACATGCACTTACAGACTTTACAGGGCCACGCCGAGAGTCGGGGAGGCGGCTTCTGCCCCAGACATTGGCATCACAGCTTTCAGTTTCAGTGTGGTTGGTGAGACCGAGGGAGTCCACGCTGCTGTTCAGGCCATCTCTGATGACTTTGGCTCTTTTCCTACCTACTGCTAAAGGTGTCCGTCTTTTGATGGCTTTCGTCACCAGCACTCCTTTTCTGGGTGCCTCAGCCACCTCTGGCACTGACGGTGTCGGCGACATGGTACCACTGGGGCCGTCTTGCACAGTACCAGCCATCACCGCAGCGCCAGACCCTGGCACATCCGCAGACTGTGGGCCGCCTGCGTTTCCCGACCCTGTCTGCATCTGGCGTGACCCCGAACTGCCCTCCCCAACACATTTCCACCTTGCTGGCGATGTCGCGCTGCTGCACGACACGCTTCCGGTGCCGGCTGCAGGACTGAGATCAGGTGACGACATGGCCACAGTCACGCCTTGTGAGGTGGGTGAAAGTCTGGATGGAACCAGGCCCATACACCTCCTCCCACCAGCCGCGCAGCTGCTCTCTCGAGATCGTTTGACCAAACTCAGAATAGAGAAGGTGCGCTGGGCTGTTTCCACGCTGCTCATGTTGTACGACTGAGAGTGCCTTCGCTTTGAACTTGGTTAGAAACGGTTTCTGCTAATCACTGCCGGGGATGGCTCATCGTGGTTGACTAACAACTTGGGTTGTCATTTCCAGTGGCGAGGAGCGATGGTCACAACCACACGGCATCTCTTGAAGAAGGCCAACAAAGTGCTGCATGGTCACATTTACAGGACTGACCTTGCCTGCAAGGTCACCAAGGCGCTACGGTCACACCCAGAGGGTAGACCGCTTCTGCGGGGTCACCCAGGTGCAGCGGTCACAACCAAACCAACAGGCTGCCCTGCCCTCTTGTTGAAATCACAGAGGAGCTACGATGGTAACGATCACATCCGCAATGCCGCCCCCTCCTGCGAGGTCACTGCGCCACCATGGTCATGTTGAAAGGTTGTCCACCATCTTGCTGGGGTCGTGAACTCCCCGCTAAATGTAGACTGAACGCAGCATCTGTTGTGGCAACCTGCATGATCTGCACACCATCACACAGGATAAAACATGCGGCCAGCCATCACACCAGGTCCGTCCGTTCACTGGTTGTTTCGGTCACATGATTTGCCTTCTAACTATAGATCTATACCATGTTCTTCAGTGGCACACTTTTTGCATGTTCAGGGAAAGACTAGTGTTTGGACTAGGGTTATGATTTTATGAATGGCTTAGCCCTAGCCCGATAGACCGATCCGCATTCCCCCTTGCAGCCTAAAACCCTGTATTCATGGGGCGTACAATTCGTCCGTGGACACTGGTGTGTTCACGGAGTGCTCCACGGATCTAGATCGACGTTCGCTTCCTGGTTGGCCAGTGTCATCACCTCATCATTTATGCATGTGACGCATCAGGTCTGCAGACAATTATTCTGGATCCAGTGGAATGCAGAGACAACTAAAGCTATAAAATAATGAGCACTCTTGCTTTAATAGATTTTGATAGTTCAAGAAAGCAAGTTCACATGCTGACGAATTGCAAACAATTTATCTTCATACAGCAACACCAGCATTTTCAAATCTGGATGATCCATGTGCTGCCTCTATAAAATGAAGTTAGACACAAGAAGAACAGCTGAAACAACAACAAAATTTCTCATCAATGGGTTTACATCACATGCATGTGTTTCACAGCCCTATTAGGTCTATCACACAAGCGGCTATCACACCAAATTTAGAAGGTAAATCATGTGACCTAAACAACCAATGAACGGTTGGTCCTGGTGTGATGGCTAGCTGCACGTCAGGATAAAGAACTGGCTCTGCGTTGAAAAATAATCACTGACCACACAATGATCGCACAAAGCACTGGTTTATGACATCCTCCCTCCAGCCATTGCCATAGCCATGGTAAGTAGCTGATTACGCCATAGGTCTCAAAATACTGTCAGCTAATGAACTTTTTTTCGATGTTCAAATGACAGTAAGCTTGTAACAGACAACTCAAATTATATTAGACATTTCTTTTACAACTGACCACGTTGTTTATGCCAGCACAAATAAAACCAAAATTATTTAAATTGAGACAGAACGTGTCTTCTTTTTTTTAACCCAGGGTGGATGCATTTCATGTTTACGTGGGTGCTTGGGTGCTGTGTTGCTTCCACAGTCTTATTAGTACCCAAACCTTTCGGAGGGCGCTGACAGCATCGGTGGACAGCTGCGTGGAGATGAAGAGTGCCCCTTCAGTGGCGTAACCAACTCTGGCAGAGTTTGGAGGACGGTGCTGGAAAGCAATGCTCAGAGTCAGAGTATGTGATGGCACTAGACATTTTTCATTCATAAGTAAAAGCGCTCTTCTGGGCTGGTGTTTGCAGTCAAGCTTTAAGTCTTTTACCCCCCTCCCCCAGTCACTATAATAGGCCACATCACTTTTGTGGACATAAAGCAAAATGTTTCTTTATGTCCAGTGGGAAGCTGAATGAGTCCCCAGTACTATGACTATCAAAAGTCACCATAAAAAATGCAAGGGGCGGAGTACATCAAATTAGAAATAGCACAAACTGAGTGTACATAATATCACAAGAAGTTTACATTTGAAGTGTGTTGTTAAGTTCTGTACAAAAGAGAGCTGTGTGAAAACAAAACGATGTCAACTTTTCATTTAAAAAAAAAAAAATTTTAAACTTGACTTGGTATTTAAAACAAGCTGATGATTTGCTAATACTAGTAATACTAATAGTATTAGTAGTAATACAGGACACCACCTGGAATACATTGTTTTATTATTTTTAGCAAGTGTACATGTATGTATACCAATTAACATCACAACATCAGTTCATTTTGGATGTGTTGTGAAGTTATGAACGTATAGTTCAAGTTGTCACTTGTCATAATAGGTAGGTCCAGCCAAATTTTGAAATGCAAGCAATGCAATCCATTAATATGTGATATTAAAGAGGGTCACAAGGCAATTACACAAGCCAAATTTCATTAATTTATCTATATTTTTTGAGATATCACCCTTCAAATAGTCACCATTTTAGGCTTTTACGCACATTTTACAAAATGCCATTTTTGTATGGCTCTAGCATAAAAACTATTGGTCACACATCCACCCAACTTGTTTTACACAGTGTCTGCACTACATAGACTAAACAAAATGTTTCTTTATGTCCAGTGGGAAGCTGAATGAGTCCCCAGTACTATGACTATCAAAAGTCACCATAAAAAATGCAAGGGGCGGAGGGGGGGGGGGTACATCAAATTAGAAATAGCACAAACTGAGTGTACATAATATCACAAGAAGTTTACATTTGAAGTGTGTTGTTAAGTTCTGTACAAAAGAGAGCTGTGTGAAAACAAAACGATGTCAACTTTTCATTTTTTTAATTTAAAAAAACTAACTTGACTTGGTATTTAAAACAAGCTGATGATTTGCTAATACTAGTAATACTAATAGTATTAGTAGTAATACAGGACACCACCTGGAATACATTGTTTTATTATTTTTAGCAAGTGTACATGTATGTATACCAATTAACATCACAACATCAGTTCATTTTGGATGTGTTGTGAAGTTATGAACGTATAGTTCAAGTTGTCACTTGTCATAATAGGTAGGTCCAGCCAAATTTTGAAATGCAAGCAATGCAATCCATTAATATGTGATATTAAAGAGGGTCACAAGGCAATTACACAAGCCAAATTTCATTAATTTATCTATATTTTTTGAGATATCACCCTTCAAATAGTCACCATTTTAGGCATTTTACGCACATTTTAAAAAACCCTTTTTTGTATGGCTTTAGCAAAAAAAACTATTGGTCACACACCCAACCCAACTTTTTTTACACAGTGTCTGCACTACATAGACTAAACACAATTTTTTCAGTAGTCACCCTTACTAAAATTTGGAGATGAGAGTCCAAAAATGGAAAAATCACAAATTTTGACATTGTCCGTCCCCAAATCTTTGACAGTACCATGACAAGATCAAACATAACATGGAAATGGAAAGAGGTACAACCATAATTCTGGTATCAACTGATTCAGCAAAAATTAGACAATACAAATTCAAAAACGTCTATAGAAGTCCCAAGCTAAATTTTACCTACAGAGGCAAGTTTCCATGAGAAAAAAGGTGCAAATATCCCGCGAAATCATTGATGGTAATAGCATTAGAGCAAATCAAACCCCGGAATGGAAAGAGATACAGCCATGGTTCGGGGTATCTGCAGATTCAGAAATTAATCAGGGGAAGGAAAATGCACAGCAAAAGGGAAAATTTAGGCAAATTTTAGATAAGTAGACTTTTTGAATGAGGAAATAATTAAAAACTGCATCCAAGTGTGGCCCCCGTGGTAGTGTTGGGGCCTGCCTCGTTTTTCTGGGGACCAATTCTCCCTCAAGGGAGGAAACGATCATCCTCTGAAATCTTTAACAAAGAAATATATAAAAAAACAGGTAAAAAAATTTATTTCAACAAAAAACAGCACACTAACACTTAATACTCCCCCAATTAAATACACTTAATACTCACCAATTAAATCATCAAATTCTGAAGTTTAGTTGTAAATAACACTTACTTGACTTTGTGTGAATCATCCAGTAATAACCTGAGAAATAAATCAATCAGAAAGGTACAAACAAAAGGAAGCAGACAAGAACTAATTTTCAGGTATTTGACTACTACTACCAGTCTCTCAATCCCAGAAGTAAAACCCCAACTGGAGTTGCTCTAGCCATTATTTGACAATATTTAAAAACAAAAAACTTCCCTACCTTAGATAAAAGACCTGGATTATTAAGGAAACTAACAAAAATTGGAGTCCCACTTCAATGGCATTTAAAAATTGACATGCTCAAAACTGTATTTAATGTTGCTCTGTGAGTTATTTTATTTCCCCCACCCCCTCACGCCCCCACATTTGATGTGGCTCTTGAACTAAGTGAGTGTGTGTGTGTGTGTGTGTGTGTGTGTGTTGTGTGTGTGTGTGTGATTATTTCTTTCATTTTGTTTCCTGTTCAGTCTTTCTTATTGACTTATTTACTTCTGTCTTGTTTAGTTGTTACCATAGTCTGTCTTGTCAATCATGCTTATAAAATGTTAAACAAACAAAAAGACAAAAAAACTTATCATTATTACTACTCTTTTTTTAAATCCCCCCTTGTAATTATTATTATTATATATATATATACAAAGATTGAAAGAATCATGTAATTTTGAGCCAGTGTGCCAGGTCTTCCATGTGCACAAAAGTGGAAGAGAAAGAAGATGGGGGAAAAAGAAGAAATTAATTCTTCAGAAGCAAATACAATTCCAAACTCCCAAACTCTCAATATACCATTAATTTTGGCTGGTGGCTCACTTTTATTTTGTTTTGTCTAGATGAGCAGATCTACTGTAAAAAACATGTTGGTTCGTGACTGCATCGTCTGCTAGCTAAATCAGAGTTATTGTCCCTGACAAGAAAAACAAACATATTTTTTAAAAATCACTCACTTGCTAAATTTCCTTTAAAAAAATTCACTGTTGAGAACATACACCATACATCAGTTTTTTGTCAATTCGGATTTACAGGGAAAGAAATTACTACTTTTACAGCAGTAAGCATTTCAGAGGAAATAATGAGGAGATAACTCTGTAATGTTGTTCAAACTACGACCAGACCACAACAAAATTGCTTCAATTGCATTCAAAGAGATGTAAACAACGCAAAAATACAGTTATGGTTGTGTTAGTTATAAAAGTTAATACTTAGTTATTGCTAAAATAAAAAACTTACCACGGTTTCTTTCCAATTCCTCCAGTGTGAGCATCTTTTGCGCCGCTCGCGTAGTCGCAGATTTCAGCGATCACGCAACTCGAGCAGACGACAAAATCTACGGGGTCTCCACTTTCCGTTGCATGGGAACTCTTACAAGAACTCACTTCCGGATCAAACGATACACCGTTTTAAAGAGCGAAAATTTGTCTTTCCAGTGATACCAAATTGAATATGGTGCATTCAAACTTTCTTGGTGTAAATTGATGGTGAAAATGAACGTATTTTTCAACTCAATTTTTGCTGCAGTCGAAAACAAAGAATTTTAACGAATTTTATAACGGATAAATCTACGGGAATTCCTCTTTCTAAAAATATTAACTTCATATGTGTACGTTTTTCTTGTAAAAGTTCCCAACGGTTTTCCGAACGCAACTATTTTCCGACCTCGCTCATCTGACTTTCGACGTCAGCACCATGCTCGGTTTCCGACCGCTTGGTGTGTTCATTAAAACTTCTTCCAAACTCACAATACATCATTCACGCACAAAATAATGGCATCAACAGGTCGTAAAAAGATCGTTTTTTGCCTGACATTAGTTTTTATTGACAAACTGCACAAAACAAAGCAGATACGACAAGTTGAAAATGAGCAATATTTGCCTCGCGACGGCCATGTTACCCAGCGCTAAAGAGAGGCTGGTCCTACCTACTTGTCATTTCCACACTGCAGATCTAGATCATCCAAAATGTCATGCTCATGACACTAATATTTGCCACTGCGGTCACAAGTATGATCTACAAGTGGTCAGTAACGTTTTGCCTTGAAATTCAAACTCCCTCACTAAGAGTCTCAGTCTCTGCTTGGAATTGGATTATTATTAATTCTTTTTCATGTTCACCAGCACAAAATGCTTAAATCGGTTTCCAAAACTTGGTAGGACACAGAAAGAGTTGTTCAACGCCATTTCTGATGCATGACTGTAAGAACTCTTATACATGTTTTAAGCTAGAATTAGAAAAGAGCAGGAAAGGCAGGAAAAGCAACACATATTCCACATTCTTTGCCAATTTCTTCTTGCTGATTTTGTTAGCATCTCTGCTCAGCATTGAATGGAGCTGCCATCAGGAAGCAAAACCAGCAGCAAGTGTCAGATGTCATTATCCAAAAAGCAAAGAGTGGATGAGAAACAAGGGGTATAGTACTACAACATTCAAAAACAGTATTTAATGTGCAACAATCGCTGTGACCCAAAGCCCAACATACCCCGGTCTCACTATCTTCTGATGCCTTCTATTCTTCTTAGTTCTTTTCACTTTTGAATAAGTATCTAACTGCAGCATTCTGATCTGAAGACTTTTGATATTTTTAGTGCATGCTGGGTTATGTTGGTGTTTCCATAATCTACCGAACTCTGACATGGTCTACAGGATCTTGGTTAAACATACATATCATAATTTATATGTGATCTTTTCGCGTGCGTATACACACTGGGGACCTCATCCTCGGTCTATAGTCTCATCTGAAGGACTTTGCAGTCTGTACAAACTTTGTCTTTGACTCCAGGTAAAATCAGTGTGGGCACAAAGACTAGCGCATAATGTTCACCCATCCATTTGGTGACCACACTCGATCAAGCTTAACTTTGGCATTCGAGAGCAAGTACTCTTGCTCTGTGCTACTGACTCTCCTCATGCTAACGTAGAATTTCTAGAAATGCTACTGGAATCAGTGAAAAGAAATCTGCGAAAAAGGTGGAAAATGCCTTGCTTAATCTCATTTGTCACAGGACCTAACTTACAGTATAATTTACTATTGAAATCATTTGGTGTGATGGGCTTAGTTGGTAGAATTTGCTTTTTCTGCCTTTTAGTTTTGGGCCTACTTGTTTTACTTTTAGCTTGATTAGTTTTGCACACAAAAAAAGAAGTTAATCTATAGTTAAAGCATCATTTTGTCATTTGTGACACACTGCTGGTCATAATGATATTTAATAATTTATCGTACATGTAACATTAGTGGTGTACTAATCAACGATACAATAACATTTTTGTTCTCATGTTTGCTAGTTTGTCACTTTGTGAACAGTCCAGGATTATCTGATCTTTCAAGTCCTTTAACAAGTCCACGAAGTCCTTTGGATTTGAATAATATATTCTGTATAAACCGAGGTCCCCCATGTGTATACACATACGCAGGCAAAGAAATCACACTATACGAATGCTAAAGTTCCTGTAGAGCAGTCCATGTCATGTGGGAGTTTGATGGATTATGGAAACACCAAAATAACCCAGCATGCACAAAGAGCGTCAGAGATAGTACCCAAAGAAGAAAAAACATTGGTGACTGAGTAGATTCCTCTTGTGACTAGACTGGGCTCTGAGTTGTAAAAATGGCAATGCAACTTGCGTTAGTTGCAAGTCCTGCACGGACAAAGCGATTTAAAATGGAAAATGGTTTTGTCAGTGTCACATTAGCTTAAACAAAACATGGTAAAATCCAAGGAGACGGTCGGAAATTCCTGGACCGTTTTAAAAGTTATTCTGGGTCACAAATATCATCACAATCATTAAATGAGGTCTATATCTACCAATTACAGCCGAAATCCGCAACAGAAGGTGATTTGTTTCATATATTTTTGTCTTTGAGTTGGTGTCACGGATTGCAAATGGCGAACGAAGCCGACGAAGTGTTGCTACTGCTAGGTAAGCGGCCTCGTTAAACAAGCTGCGGCAATTAAAAACCACGGAAAATGTACGGAAAAAAATTGCAATCTGAGAACGTTGAGTCGTGAGTACGACTGTCTTGCCAAAATCGGCACTAATGAAGCGTTCACGTCGTTACTGGAAAACTAGGTCAAACGTCAAAGGGCAACATGCGCCGACTCGAACTGACACTGTAAGTGACAGTGACAATCAAAGACAAAAATATATGGAAAAAAATCATCTTTTGTTGCGGATTTAGGCTGTAATCGGTAGATATGGTTCTCATTCAATGACTGTGGTGATGTTTGTGACCCAAAATAACTTTTAAAACGGTCCAGGAATTTCCGACCGTCTCCTTGGATTTTACCCAAAACATTAATCCGAGCACCAAATAATTACTACCCAAGTACACAACCCACAGCTAAAAACCGTCATAGTGAAGTGAGTGAATCATCAAATCAAAACTTACAGTCCTTCAATTCGTAAAATAATTTATGTACGTGTCTCACGCGAGCAGCCTCTCCCGGAAATGAAGCCATCGGGAGAAACAGCGCCAATGGCGTTGTTTTAGTTTCGTACCATTTTTTCATTCCGCTCTGACACATTATTTTCACATTAAAAATATCTCTGTCCTTACTCAGTCATATTGTATATGCTGCAAAATCCGAACACCTCATCATCGTCCATAATATATATATATATATATATATATATATATATCTTACTAGTCATGTATCAGGACTTACCCTCTCCACTGTGTGTAGGGGATACATTTTGAAGCCCCCAACGAGAGTTGCGTCCCCTGAACCTACTCCCGTCGGAGCGATATCAATAATTATGGTTTTGTCATTTGTGCTCTGACAGTCAGCAAAATTACGCCAGTTTGAGCCAAGATATAAAACGGCAAAATCATATTAATAATTTGACGTCAAGATTACAGAAAGGTCAGAAGGGGAAAAGTGGCTCTGTGAGAAATAGCCTAGTTACTGTGATGAGTCAGTGGTCACTGACTGAGACAAATAACAAAACCGGCCGCTCGGACTGAAAAGAACTAGTTGCTGCTAGGAACAGTATGTCAGTTTACACGACAAGAGAACACGGGACTGGACATGTATCTTGTTTTGTGTCGCGCCTTCTTTTTCTAACTGGTAACAGATAATACATGCAATGTAGTCACTCAGTGAAAAAAACTGAGTTCATCATGCGCTACATCAGTGACTCAGTACCGCTAGTGAGTCTCAGTGGCAGCCGTCAGGACTGACTGAGTCAGACCAACTAGGTCCCGGAATAGCCCGGCGGCAGTGAACGACCGAAGCAACAAAGAGCTGACGGAATCAGTAAAACGCCTGTGCTTTTCCGTTTTTTCAAGATTATGCAATCAAATCTGAGACAGATTTGGACTGAGTTACGACCATTTATCTTCGGAGGGCCAAAATCAAAAGCCGGAACGCCGCTTAGCTCCTGCGGGCCATTGCCGGAAAGGGACCGACAACTGACGCGGCAAATACAGGTCGAGTCAGTCGCGGCCGGTAAACGGCTGGGTGACCAGGTGGAGACTGAGGTGATGAGAGGTGTGCACAGGTGATTTTTTTTTTTTTTTTTAAAGTAAACATGGTGCCCACAGAAACCACTAAGGCTTATTAGGGACGGGGAGAAGCGGCGGAGCCGGGGAGGGGGTATGGAGGTGGCGGGGGGGGGGGGGGGGGGGGGGGGGGGGGGAGGACGGGACGATGGGGATTATATACCTATCGCTACACTGTCACCACCGGAATGACTTTTGCATTAAGGTGGGCAGCGATGAGAGCCATTTTAATGTTTCATAATTGTGAAGGACAAAGTCACGAGACTGTCCACAAACCACAAATTTTTACTGAAGAGAAATGAGAGCCGAAGCGGATTCGAACCGAGGTTCTTCTGCTTACCGCTAGTCCAAAACCGGCTCACGTGCACGGGTTTAGTCATGGACCTATATATATATATATATAGGTCCATGGGTTTAGTCGTCTGGAAACTAGCAAAGCTATTACCTGACAAGTAAAAGGAAAGGTTCCTAAGACTTCTTTTTTGATTGATAGGAGTAGTCTACCGGAACCATACGTTTAAATATTCTGACCCTGACTCTGACTCTGACCTGCATGCGTACTGTGTGCTTTCTGGTGTGCTACCGGCCGGTAGGTTTTTATCATATCGTGTCCCTCATGGACGGCCTTGAAGATGTCTATGTGGCTGAAAAAGTCAAAGCGGTTAAAACTGTCTGTGTGCAGCAGCACAACACTTTACTCCAAAGTGCAGTGAGAAAAGCCTTAGATCTGTTACTATTCCTTTAAAGGAACTCTTTTTCGGAGGCTAGACTTATCGTGTGTTTGGAGCAGGTTAAACGAACATGATCCGTAGTAAAAGTTTTGTGATTGAAGGTGGCGTTGATTTTATAATTAATTTAGAAGAGGACTTTCCTAACACTGTTTTCACGAGTTCTTTCCCGCGCCTTATTATGACATCATTGACAGGACACCGGAACTTCTCATTTTGGTATACATGTCACGCATGAATTAGTTTTGTCAATGTTTATTTTTTAAACCTGGAAAATGTGTTTGAAATAATTTCATTTTCCTAACCTTTTGATGGGGAACAGCATGAAATACACGGAACGGAACTGATAGTGTCTGAAACTGCCAAGACGAACAATGAAATGATGCCAAATTGTTCTTGACGTCATTGTGATATTAATAATTTGACGGCAAGATTATAGAAAGGAGATATGGGAAAAAATAGTTCTAGAAATAGTTACTGATGGTAAGAATAACAAAACTGAAAAGAATTGCTAGGAATATGTACACAACAATAGAACACGGGGCGACAGATGTGTCTTGTTTTGTGTCGGTAGGGGATGGGACATGTGTCTTGTTTTGTGTCGCGCCTTCTGGTAACAGTAACTGGTAACAGATAATAAATGCATTCATTCATTGCGCTATTTCTTCTATTGGAGCAAAAAGCCCACTGAACGAAAGCAACGAAAAACTGAGAATGAAACACTTGTGCTTTTCCTTTTTTTTTTCCTCTTTTTTTCAAGACTGAAAACAAATCAGGGATAGATTTGGAGTCACTACGGTTTATGTTCGGAGGACCAAAATACAAAGAACGCTTAGCTCGATTGGCAAGAGACCCACAACGCAAATACATGTTGCGGCTGGTAAACCTGGGTGACCAGGTGGAGCGGTGGAGAGAGCTGTGCACAAGTTTAGACGTGTGCGATAGGAAATTGGCAAAGCTGTTACTGGACACGTAAAAGGAAAAGTTCCTGATACTTCTTATTTCATTGTCAGGAGGAGTTTACCGGAACCAAACGTTTATATATTCTACTACCGCTTTGTGTAATGTGTGTGTTTTGGCGTAAGTGTTGTTGTTGTTGTTGTTGTTTTGTTTGTTTCTTTTGTTTTGAAAATGGTGTGTGAAATAGTTCATGTAGCAGCATCGAATAAGTACGCTGAGATTCGTCACCCAAACACCATTCACCTCGGTCCATCGCCGAGTATTATTAGTAAACGGCAGCTACTGGTTTCATCCACTGTAGTGAGGTACACATTGCACGATTAGGAGATTTATTTAAAGACACAGATAAAATTATTAGATAATTATCAGTTAAATCGACCGACAACTATCAGGCCTGAGCAGATGACACGTGCCTGACACGACGTCATTCCCAGTTGTTTGCAGGCCGAGCCTACAAAAACGTGTGTAAAACAACCAAATGTAATAATAATAATAAAGAGGATTTCTAGAGCGCCCATCTACCACACAAGGTGGCAGCACAGGGCGCTTTACAATAACACTAACCACACACACACACACACACACACACACACAGCGTCGAAACGAGGGGATGCGCAGGGCTGTGAAAAACAGTTTAGAAATAATTATTAAACAGGTGCGTCTTGAGGGCGGCTTTGAAAGAGGAGGTAGAATCAGAGTGGCGGAGTGTTTGAGGCAAATTGTTCCAGACAGATGGGCCAGCATAAGAAAAGATCTTTCACCAAATATTTTTGTGTTTACACGGGGGTGACAAAGGTTCGTGTGTCAGATGCAGATCGTAACTTCTTGCTGGAGTATAAGGTTGAAGGAGATCGGACAGATACTCAGGGGCTGTTCCAGAGATGGAATTGAAACAGATAGTTGAAATTTGTATTGAATGCGATGTGTTACTGGTAGCCAATGCAGAGTTTGGAGAATAGGATGGATGTGGTCAGATTTGTTAGCTTTACACACAAGCCTTGCTGCTGCATTCTGAACTTTTTGAAGTTTGTCTAGTAAGTACTGAGGGCAACCTGAAAATAAAGAGTTACAGTAGTCTAAGCGAGAGAGGACAAGAGAGCATACAAGGGTTTGGGTTGCTTGAGTGGTGAGAAGGTGTCGTATGGAACTGATATGCCTGATTTGTATGTATGCGGCTTTACACGTGTTGCTTATGTGTTGAGACATGCTGAGATTCGAGTCCAGGGTTACACCGAGGATTTTAACAGACGACACAAATGGGACATCGGCGTCTCTGATGTGAATGATACACGGCAAAGGACTGTGGACAGACATTCTCTTTGAAAGTATGATCATGGCTTCAGTTTTGTTGTCATTTAGTTGAAGTTTGTTTGCGGTCATCCAAGACTTGACATCTGGAGAGTTTCTGTCGACTGTTGAATTGCGTCTAGTGTACTAATCTTGTAGAGTTGGTTGTCATCAGCGAAAGCATGATGATTGACTGCGTGCTTGCTTAGTAGGTTAAAGAGAGGTTGGGTGTAGAGTAGGAAAAGCACAGGGCCCAGTACAGACCCTGAGGAACGCCATAATGGAGCGTAGTATGCTGAGACTGCAGACTATTTATGGTGACTGCATGTGTTCTTTTACAAAGATAAGACGAAAACCAAGATAGAGCAGGTCCAGAAATGCCAAGAGTGCTGAAGTCGGGAAAGGAGAATTTGGTGATCTATTGTATCGAAGGCTGCTGAGAGATCTAAGAGTGTCTGAATGCATATCTTGTTGTTATCCATAGCTGTTAGAAGGTCGTTAACGATCCTGAGCAGGGCAGTTTCAGTGCTGTGGTTGGGTCTGTAGGCTGACTGGAGAGGACTGAGAAGGTTGTTGTGGTTCAAGTGTTGGTTTAGATGAGACAGAACTATTCTTTCTAAGACTTTTGACAGAAAAGATAAATTTGACACAGGACGGTAGTTCTTTAAGTCGTCAGGGTCAAGGGACATCTTTTTCAAAAGGGGTTTAACTAGAGCAGACTTGTAGACAGATGGGAAAACACCAGATACCAAGGAGTTGTTGAATACAGCTGTAATGCAAGGTAACTGACAAAGAGTCAAGGCATTCAAGTAACAGAGGGGTAGGAAACGCATCAAGTTCACATGTTTTTGAAGGTGAGCTGAGTATGGTGCGTCTGACAAAGTCCTCGGTTACAGGTCTGAAATGAGTGAGGGGTCTAATGACGGCATATGCATTCCCTAAATAGCTACACCCCGGGGAGGGGGGGGGGGAGGGGGGGGGGGGGGGGGGGAAGATCCCCAATCTATTTTTAGACCACAACAGTTAGAATTCTGAAACAGAACGAGGCCCAGAACGATCGTGCAGCATCAACACACAAGGGAGTTGATTAGCGCTCGAAATACGTAACACAAGTACAACAACGAAGACCCGAGCCGCCTCATGAGGATGTACCTCCGGTGGAGTTTATGTACCTTGTATTTAGAGGCATGCCAGGTGAGAGTTACTGTAGGGGACTCGGGTCTTCGTTGTTGTACTTGTGTTACGTATTTCGAGCGCTAATTAACTCCCTTGTGTGTTGACACTACAGTTAGTCTTAAACTGGCATATTTCAAAAGGGCCAAAGCAGCAATTAATGCTACAGAAAAATCGTGCCGAAAACACTAACAATTCGTGCCAAAAATCATTTTTTAGCCAAACCTGCGTGGGCTAGTTCCTTTAAATAACAAGAATACTTCTAAGCAGACATCGACCTGTTGACGTCACCACAGACGTGTATTGAAAATATGTCAGTGGTGACGTGAACCCGCTCGATGGCTGTCTTGTAAGTATCATTTTCTTCAATTCTCCACTTCTTCTGTTGAACTAGCAGATTTATTCAATCAATGTCTGTGGTTTTACCACATTTTAGTGTATGCATTTTTTTGTTCTGTCGTGTTTTTGTTTGTTGTTTTGTTTGTGTGATGATCTTGATCTTTGATTAGACACGCTGACATTGACTGTGCAGTATGTGACAAAAGGTCAAACGTTAAAAAACGGATACAAACAGTCTCTTCTCTCTTTCTAGTTTTGCGGAGGAGTCGAGAGCAGGTCTTTTAAATTGCTCGATCGACTTGGCAGAAACTGTGGAGTTATTCAGGTTGTTCACTTCTGGATCTAAATCTGGTAGGCTTTTGGATCTTGATCTTGATCTTGTACACTGTTTGATCCAGCAGTCTGGCTTAGTGCAGCGGAATAGGGACTGCGTTGGCGGCCTACTGGTGCTGTGTGGCCGCTGCTAGGGCATTGAAACACTGAACAGAGGCAGCGACAACACATTCAGCCTTTGGTATCAACCTTTTTGCATTGTGCAGCTGAATGCGCACGACAACGAATTCGGCCCATTTTCAGTGCATTCACCATCATATGTATCTACGTCTCTTCAGTGTTTCTTTACTGACACAGACAAAAGAATAAGAGAAAAAGACTACAGTTACGTAACACTAATAGCGTTTACGGAAAGCGAAGGAGAAAGAATTTCAGATCATTGTGTGTATAGTCTATCCGCAGGCCTAGTGACAGCCAACCACTCGAGAAGCCGGTCAACAACACATGCAACCGAACAGCGAAAACATCTGAAATAGCAGACTTGTAACAAAGTCTATGCTAATATTCATTAATCTCCAAACGACTTTCGCTTCTTTGGTTTGCCTTTCTATTCAGTATTGACAGTACGACTGAAATTAACAGACCACTCAATTCGAGCGGGCAAAGCTTGTCACGTGACAATCCCAGCAGACGACAAGGTGCGCGAGACTGAGCAGTAGGCCTACGTCTGGAAGGCAGTCGATGTTTTGTCTGTATGTTACGTGAATGTCTTGTTGGCCATAAAAACGGCATGACTTGGATCCGGAGGGAATGAACGCTGGGTTTGTCTCTAGAATGCAGCATAATGTGGCTTGGTACAATGTTGTTGACACGGGAATTTTACACGACTGAGTTGTGTGAGTACATTCGTGTCTTTTCATCAGTGAAATATCCCAACAGCTTTACTCTGCTCTAGTTTTCTTTGCCTTTCACAGTGTTCGCACCGTCGTTTCATACCTCATCCAAACGATTTTTTTATACTTCCTGGCGTTGTCTCTAGAAGGTCTTTCTCGGCTGCTTCTACTGGCGTTCGAACTATCGGTGTATAGACTCCTTTCGCTGACAATGCAGTAGTCGTATTCTTACACTGATTGTCTGTCATAATTATGCGTTGTGAACTCAAATCGCTTCAGCCAGTCACCTCAGACGATTTCCGGAAATAACAGGCAAAGATAATTTGACAGTGTTTTCTTGCTCCGGGAGAGTGAAGTCCCCTGAATGGAGGCGGCAGCTGAGAAGAGCCGATCAGCGAAATTTTTAGATCTTCAGGCATGGACCTATGATAATTTATACTAGACTACCAGCTGGGGTAACCTATTATCCGATCTGCATGTTCCCCACGAACAGTGAGTGCTTGATCGCATTTCTGATGCCTTTTCTGCCTTTTGTTTACGGGTATCCGTCATCTTCCCCACGTGCTTACTGTACCCCCAACAAAAGCGTGCCTACTCTGCGCTACACCCGCAAGCATAGACTGTAGGCACTTACCGAGTGCACCAATATGTGATGATATCACAGTCTTGTTCGGAAGTTGTCACTACATGCTGCCAAGAGTGATACCGCAGTCCGGAAAAACGAAAACAAAAATAACGCATTACTGAGTACACCCAGAGTGTTCTCTCTCTCTCTCTCTCTCTCTCTCTCTCTCTCTCTCTCTCCTCTCTCCCCTCTTTTTCACTATATAATATATATATATATATATATATATATATTATATATATATAGATATATATATAATGTGTGTGTGAGTGTGTTTCAAGCAGGCTTATCCTTATGTGCCTACATCCACAGACTGTTGCTGTTGCTGGTCATCAGCCATGCCACGGAAAAAGGCCGTTGTTCGCTGCCACCGTTGACTTGGTTCAAAGACCACCCATTGGACAACAGAAAACCAGAAACTGCGCCGGCCTTGACACTGATGGCAAACGACGCGCCCTCTTGCGCTTCGTTTTGCTCTGATATGCCCAGTTGCTCTGCTTTCTTCCACAATCCAGAAACGCAGGTCTGCGATCTACACCATACAGTCTTCATGAAAAGTAGTAGGATGGTGGATGCTCCTGGCTATGTCTACTACCGTATCATGTCAGGTGAGCACATGATTCGAGCGATACCCTCGATATCAATAAAAATGCCCATCACTTTAGAGGAACTCTCCCTCGCAAGCTGAACTTCTCGTGTGCTTGGAGCAAATTAAACGTTTTGTGACTGTGGGTGCCGGTTTTTTTCTTTCTTTTTTTCTTTTGTTGTTGTTGTTGTTGCTGTTTTTCTTTTCTTCTCTTGATTTGAAGAGGTGACTTTTTTTGGACACCTTAACTAACTCACGAGCGGATTATTGCATTGTGCACTCTTTTCCTGCGCTTCATTCTGACATTACTAAAGTGTCTTTGGTGTTACCGATAGCACACCAGAAGCTCTCAGTTTTGCGTACAGGGCACGTGAGAAATGTATGTATATTGCAGTTATGTTTCCCACCGACTGTTCTTTTCTTTGTGGAGTGAACTTTTGATAACGTAATGCAGTGTTCTAGAGAGAGAAAAAAGAAAGAAAACAAAAGTGAATCCACGAGAAAGGGTGTGGTTAATTGGGTTTTACATCAATTTAATGTGTGTGTTTTTAACTCATAATGATTGATACTTTTGTAGTACAGTTAGCAGGCAGATCAAAATCGAGAGAGAGAGAGAGAGAGAGAGAGAGAGAGAGAGAGAGAGAGAGAGAGAGAGAGAGAGAGAGAGAACTCGAACTCGAAAACTTTATTTTACAAGGATTGAAGTTTAGGTTAAGTCAAAATCCTAACAACTAGTTCTTGCTAAGCTACTGATGAATAGATATAAAATTACAGGCATCATTTATATACATGTAGGAATGAATGAGTGAGTCAAACGTTATACATGAGAATTTCCACACAAAACCTGGCGTGTTCACAGCGCCAGGTGCACACAGGCATACATCACTCTGTTACACATTATGAGCATACGTCCAGCAAATAAGGCAATGGAACATCTGATCAGTTCATATAACTAGTATTGGAAAAGAAAACAGAAGCAGTCAATGGTTATCTTATAAAGAAAAGTAAGGGAGAGGGTAAAAACAACAACAACAAAAGGGTCACTCTCACAAGTAGTCGGAAGGACTGGGCTGAGTTCTATGAGTGCATAAAGTAGTCTCAAATGACCAGTCATTGCAATGGCAGTCACTCGGAAAAAACACACTCTCTCTCTCTCTCTCTCTCTCTCTCTCTCTCTCTCTCTCTCTCTCTCTCTCTCTCCTCTGTCTCGAACTCTCGAACTCTAAAACTTTATTTTACATGGACTGTAGTTTAGGTTCAGTCAAATATCCATCTAACAACCAGTCCTTGCTAAGCTACTGCTGAATAAACATCAAATTGCAGGCATCATTTACATACATATAGCATAAGGCATGAATGAGTGAGTTTAATTTTATGCATGAAAATTTCCTCACAAAACAGAGCGTGTTCACAGCGCCAAATGCACACATGCATATATCACTAAGTTATACATTATGAGCATACAACCAGTAAATAAAGCAGTACAACATCTGATCAATTCATATGACCAGTATTGGAAAAGAATAGAAAAGCAATCAATATTTATCTCATAAAGAACAGTGGGGGGGGGGGGGGGGGGGGGGAGAAGACACTCTCACAAGCAGTCGGAAGGACTGGACGGAGTTCTGTGGGTGTATAAAGTAGGTCTCAAATGACCAGTCGTTGCAATGGCAATTACTCGAAAACCTCACTGTCAGTTTCTCTCCCTAGCAGTATTATGTCACAATCCATCCTATGTAACTGCTTCAAGGTGTGTTCGAAGTTTTCGCTTGAAGGAGGTGAGTGACTGACAAGATCTGGCTGTCAGAGGTATGTTGTTGCATCTAGAAAAGCAGCAGAGAAGGATATACTTGTTTTGAATATGTCCATCCTTGGCCTAGGCAAACTAAGCTGATAGTGCCTAGAGTTGGAACAGCGTGAGGGAGTGTGTGTGTACAGGTTAGATATGTACTCTGGGGCTTCATTGTTAAGGACCCTGTACATGAACAAACCCGTGTTATATTCGAGTTGTTTTTGTAGGCTCATTATCGTCATCTCTTTTAATTTCTGGTCAGTAATTAAGTTGTATCTGGAAGGATTAGCTTTACAGCTCTTCTGTGCAGAGAATTTAATATCTTTTTGAGGACATCACTACGTCTGCCCACACCACTGACGCATAAACAATGTCAGGTTTAATGTGGGCATTGAAGAACAGTTTCCTGTTCTCGATGTCTACGATGTACCTTAATTTCGATAGAAGGTAGACTCTTCTTGAACCTGTTTTACACACATTGTTATTATGTAAGTCCCAGCGAAGTTTATTGTCTATGGTTATACCTAAAAGACGGTGTTCTGGCACTTGATCAATTTTTGCCCCGTTTAGAACGAGATCGAGCGGTAAGGGCGACAACTGGTGTTCCGTATGCTAATAAAATCAAAGAAAAACAATAGTTTGGCATAATGTTCCCAAATGTTCGGGGGCTGTTTTCCTCGTGGGGGTATCTTTTACAACTGAACGTGGGTAAAAACACAGTTCACACGACGATTCTTAAAATGCCAGGTGACTAAAACTCGATGAATAAAAACACGAACTGTCAGACCGAACAAAATGTTCACAAAAAGGTTCATCTCGTCTTCTGACACACACACACGCACGCACGCACGCACGCACGCACACGCACGCACGCACGCACGCACACATACACACACACATACACACACACAGAGTTCCCTCACGCACTCCTATTATCCCTTTCTCTATCGTGGTCTCCGTCTCTACCAGCGCCACCCCCACCGCATCTCTTCAATGTTTCTTCCTAAGTCCTAACCCTATCATCACACTAACAGACACTAGCGCACCCCGAAACAACACTCGCCTACGCATACACCGCAACCCACACAGCCCCACCCATACAGCCGCACCTACCAGCGCGCGCACACACACACACACACACACACACACACACACGTCGATATGTCTTACCAGGCTGACTATATATAAGGCGTTAAGAATCAGTTACTTATTTATTTCTTCTCGTCTTTACAGATGACTGTCCCATCAAAAAGTGTTACTACCTGCTTCGAGATGGGGATGAGTATCTGTGCGTCTTTTTCTTCCAAAAGTCGCCCAACAGTTTCCAGGAGAGCAAAGCTATGTGTGAGAGCCAAGAAGGGCACCTGCCCATTCTGGATACCCAAAAGAAAAACGTGATGGTGGCACGGATGATCGAAAGAAACACCGGTAAGTCATCGACGATTCATCTTAATTCTGCGTTGGACCATGGTTCAGCCACCAATTAATGGTCAGTCCAAAAAATGGACATTCTTTATAAAGAGAGATAATGAATAAAAGCCTACGAAAGGGAAAGAACTACATCTAGCTGCAAAATAGAGTAATGCTATCTTTTTGATGAACTAGATCTAGTACGTTCTGTGTTTTTACAGCTAGCGGGTAAACAATGGCTTTCGAATCAATTAGCACACTTAAGAGAAAGAGAGAGAGCGAGAGAGAAGAGTGATTGCCATTTTAGTGACTGGTTATTTGAGCCCTACTTCCTACACCCATTAAGTTCCGCCCAGTCCTGCCGACTGCTTGTGCGAGTGCCTTTGTTTGTGGCGGTGGTGGTCCCTCTTCCTTATTGTTGTTCATAGCATTGGTTACTGCCTTTTCTGCTGGTTGTATGCTTATACTCATGCTCATGTATGCTGTTCTAATTCATTCAACAGAGGATCCAAGGGATTTTTATAATTGCTTCCTTGGTGCTAATCAGAAACCGGGCAGCACGCAGTTCATCTGGCGTAACGGGAAGCCGGTACCATCCCCCGGTTCCCCTGGAAACTTGTGGAATCTTCCCCGTCCAGATTCCCTTCCTATCAGAGACTGTATGGTCCTCTACTTCAAGCTACGTTCGCCAACTAAGGGGTGGAATAGCAAGCTGTGCACGGATCTTGCATCCAGTGTCGTTTGTGAGTTAAAACCCAGGAGAGGTCCGTGAGACTTCACATAAAGCTACAGTTCAGTTCAGTTCTGTTCACTTCAGTGTGGTGTCTATGTGCTCGAAAAAACCCACACGCGCTTCACCCCGTCTAGTCTCAGAAGTTAATTTTCCAACGTAGCCTTTGGAACAGTTCCAGTGCTGGTTTGATTGAAGATGGCCTTCTCTCGTCCTGTCAAGAATGATCGTCGAGCGCTCGCCTCTCTCCTCCAGGCGATCGATGCTGTGATGTTCTTGGCTTTGTGTCCGCAAGTAGTGTCTCAAGCTCCTCAAAACTTCATACCATCCAAGACGCAAGCCACTTGTGATGGTAGCTCTGGCTACCACTGTACCAGTGTATCTACCCGGTCATTTCACAACACTCCGACATACCCAGGATACTGCACCCACGGGATGAGTTTTCGAAGTGGATGTCGAACATTTACACGTATGCCAGTCCGGGCTTCCCATTCCACTTTTTGTAGCAAGCTGGTTGAATCCATGACGCCAATGGCATGTGTGGTCTGACTGTCACCTCTTGAAGCTATCCAGCGGAAGGCATGTATGTGTGACTGCTTCCATCATCCGTTGTCAAGCTGGAGGTTGAGACCGTATAGGCTACACTGTCTTCATGGATGGTCGTCGCAAGTTGCTTGACAGTGAAGCCCCAGCCATCTTCATCTTCTTCTTCCTGAGTATTGTAATGTTCTTATGTGGTACGTCATAAGGCGACATTCTGTGTGCATAGCTCTTCTCGATACTCTTTAGACTTAGTGCAACCAGCAAAGAAGTCGCGAAAGCATCAGCATGGGCACTTCCGCCCAGTATTGCATTGTTGACCAGACTGTCTCTGCTTGTGTGGGGAAAAAAGAAAGGAAAACTCCTCCAGGTAGCTCTCTCTCTCTCTCTCTCTCTCCCCCCCCCCCCCCCCCCCCCCCCCCCCCCCCCCCCCCCCCTCGGCCTTCGTGTGTTGAGAGTTACACTTGATAGATTCGAATTGAGACATTGTTTTTGTTGATCTTGTTGTTTTTTAATAGGTTTTCTTTGTTGTTTTTTGTTTGAAGTGTTACAATTGATAGATTCCAATTGTTTTTGTTTCAGATTAAAAACAAAAATCATTAAAACTAAAAGTAACACGACTGCTAGTAGTAGCAAACACAACAGTGAAAATGGGTCAGATGTGTTAAACCTGCAGAGTCGCTTCTTTTTACGGCGTTTGATGACAGTCTGACTCATACAAGTGCTGATTCTCTCTCTCTCTGAGAACCTGACTGAGAGAGAACGAAGATGTGCGAGAGAACCTGACTTTGCAACAGACGGGTATGAGATGTTTTGGGTATGATAATAATTTATATAGCGCCTCAACAACAGCTATGCGAGCTCTTAGGCCTGTACAGATCAACAAATGTAATAAAACACACATCAGTAGGTTACTTAAATTATCCTAAAACAACGGTTTAAAGAGGTACAGTCTCTCTTCTTATACACATTTCAATGCACGCCTATTGAAGATTGATTTTAAAACATAGCATTGTTCAATATATATATACGAATTTAGACAGTTTGCAAATAATGCACTGCGAGCGAGCGCGCGGACGCACACACACACACACACACACACACACACACACACACACACACACACACTCACAGAGTCTCTCTCTCTCTCTCTCTCTCTCTCTCTCTCTCTCTCTCTCTCTCTCTCTCTCTCTCTCTCTCGCATACACACACGCACGCACGCACGCACACACACACACACATACACACACACACACTACACGCGCACATCCACGTGTGCATCCATAACGGAGCATGATTCGCTGCGATATTTTTAATGTTGCAGTTCAAACAAAAATTTTGTAGACTGAGGATAATTATCAGTAGTTATAGTCCACGCTCCTGAGAGTTACCATGACGAACGACAACATAAATGCGACCAGACTATTTTAACGTCATTGAAAATGAATGTAAAGTCCTACCAGTCGAGCTGTTGAGTAAAGACGATGAAACATCGGGCTGAGGATTGCTCTTTTCTTCATGTGTGTGTGTGTGTGTGTGTGTGTCTGTGTGAATGATAAGGTTTAGCATATTTGCGTGAGCATGTGTGTGCAAAAACGTGTGTAAAACAACGAAATGTCACAAGGTAATATGCATTCGTAAATAGCTTCATCCCTTTGGGCGATCCCCTAACTATTTTTAGACTACTACCCTCACTCTTAAATATGGCCTATTTGAAGAGGGCCAAAGGAAACATTAATGGTACAGAGAAATCGCACCTAAGTAATACAAATTCATGTTCCAACAACTTTTGTGTGTGTGCGTGTGTCAAACATACATGGGCTAGGTCTAGCGGAGCTCTTATGGTAAAACAATCAGGTGGATACTGCAAATGGAGTGAAGGCATGACCTTTTGCACACATGTACTATTATCCCATCTGAACATTTTGAGGTACACAGACATCTTTGCACTGCCCTCCTGTGGCTATAATTAGCCATGTAATTAGGTCACCCAACACATACTGACAGCGTCACCAAATCCAGAGTTTAAGAATAATTTGTTTGGTAATCAACCTCACTTGTGATCTTTCACACAAACACTATGCTTCAGGAAGACATCTCTAGTCCATTCAGACACTTGGATTCCCTATGGCTGTAACAATATTCGTAATTAGGTCATGGAAAACACAACATTGTGATCCCAGGACTATTAAAAATTGCTACTAGAACTGTTCCGAAATTAAAGCATGCACTTTGGGCAGATACAATGCTCTTTTGGGAACATTTTCGGCCTGAAAGATTCCCCTAATCTCGGGATACTTATCTGTTGTCTGCAACAGTGCTTATTGTAATTAGGTCACGCTAAATGGGCGTAGACGTGTCCACACAACTGATCCCCCTTTAGCGGAGCTCTTATGGTCACAATATCAGGTGTATATTACAAAATGGAATCAAAGCATGATGTGTTGCGCACAAATATGATGATTCTACCTGAATATTTTCAGGTACAGGGACATCTTGGCTCTGACCCCTTATGGCTACAATTAGCCATGTAATAATTACGGGCGTGCTGCATGTTCTGACGGCATCGCCAAAACTGCGACTCAAACCTCTTTGTTGTTGTTACCAACATCATTTGTGATCTTTCACACCAGCATTATGCTCCAGTAAGGCCTGGCCGATCCATCCAGACACTTGGATACCCAGGGGCTCATATTAAATCCACAATTAGGTCACACAAAACAAGATTTTGTAATTCGGACTATCAAAATCTGTGACAGAAATTGGCTTGAAAATTAAAACAGGAACTTTGCGCAGAAGCAATGCTCCTCTGAGATCGTTTTTAGGTCTAACATATACCTGTAATATCTAAACACCTGTGTCTGTTGCCTGCAACGGCGGCTATTGTAATTAGGTCACACTAGATGCGCATGATCGTTTCCATAACCCTGATTTCATTTTAAATCCATTTGTCTTTTATTTATCGGGAAACGCAAAGATTTATGTCACAGCTACCGATTGTTTGCATCTCAGGTCGGCGTTCTCACTTGTCCATTACCTCTAGGTCAGTTGGCGTGACTAATCTAGATCTAGGCCACAGACATTGAATAATGCAGACTGTAAAGGGCAAACTATATTGAAGGCGCCCAAAAGAGTTGCGTCCCCTGAACATACTCTCGTCGGAGCGATTTTGCATGGTGTAATAGTAATACGCCAATTCGAGCTTTCTTATATCAGTAAATACAAAAAACAAAAAGACTGAAATCATCTGAAAGGTTCTGTGATTTTAAAAAAGTCACTTCTCTATCTTTCTTTTTCTGTCTTTTTTCTTTAATGTATATATATATATATATATGATGCTGTCAGTACGTGTAGGTGACCTAGTTACATTCCTAATTATAGCCAAAGGAGGTCAGTGAAAAGATGTCTCCCAGAGTAATACTAGGTGCAACTTTTTTTTTAGGTGCACAGGAGGTGTCTTGGAGTGGCTACTTATTAATATTGGCCACACCCACACGGCATAGTAAAGGTGCACCTCTGTGTAGGTACACAGGAGTTGCAAGAAAGGTACCGTTTAAGCTCTGCCCCAAAGATAGGAAAAAGGTGTCCGATGGGTACTGAAAAGGTGTCGTGCCCCGAGGGGAAACAAAAACCGAGGAAACAGAGGAATAAAATTTGAGAAGACAGAGCAGTTACTCCCCTTCGGAAAATTGAGACTGACTGAGTGTGACTTGATCTTTTCCACTCATGCTTCGGAACGGACTTCAGACAACTGACAAAACTGACAAAACTAGACAAAATCACTGGCTGCTTGGCCTACTTACAGCACTAAATAGCATGCACGCCTCGTCTGCTCAGGTTTTCCTGAGTCTTGTCTGGTGTATTTCCTGTGTGGGCTTATCGCGTAAAAATTAATCATTGGCCATTTTTGCATGTGGCTGCCCATGTGGCAAGGTAATCAAAATCGTTGTCACAGACAATCCTCTCTCTACGGAATGCACAAAATGTGTCATACCATACATTTTGTTTAATGTCCTCAGGTGCTAAAAAGCATATTAGGGACAATCAATTTGTCAATGTACAGTTGCAAGATATACCGGGTGACCCCCGAGTGTTCAGCTAGGGAAAGCTGCGATAACATTGGCCTTTTTTCTCTCTCCCCACGGCTCGTGCATTTGCCTGACAGGCGGTACATCAGAGATTGCTGTCCTTATTGGAATCCACTTGTTACCTTGATGACAAGAGGTTTTGCAGGGGTGAGGGCCTGCCGCTTTGATAACTGACCCCTATCCACCTAATCCCGTTTTGCGTAGCCTTTAATCTAGCCGCCAGGGCTTTCTCCCGTCTCTTCTCCGGTGTAGCGGTGGCGCTTTGCTGAACTTGAATGCTCAGAAGCAATACAGCATACTGAAACGAGAGATATAAAATGAGAATGTTTTGTTAACACCCTTCAGTCCCTAATAAGCCTTGTGGTTTCTGTGGACGCTAAGCACCATGCTAATGCTATGCAACAACAAACAAACAGCCAGTGCCAACGCCCCTAACCCTAGCCAACCCACCACGTGTACGTTCCTACCTAGCTCGCGCAACTGCCGGCCGAGTTCAGTGATCCACTTGACAGTGATGCACTTGACCCATCGCTGGCCCCCAAACTCTCTTTGTCTCTTTGTGCTCAGAGATCACACCGACAGCTTCAGAGGTTACAATTTGTTTACAAGTAGCATGCAACAGCGGCACCCAAGACCCAGTTTCATGAACTGCCCTTATCACACACTTACTGGCGTTTTGACAGGCGCGTGGTTACGCCACTGACAAAGGGGGCCTCAAACCCGTTACCCTGCTTTTACTAGTTTCAGGGAGAGGGAATCAGAGAGAGAGAGAGAGAGCGAGCCGGTTTGGCCTAGCGGTAAGGCGTAGCAGAAGGGCCGCGGCTCGATTTCGCTTCGGCTCTCCTTTTTCTTCAAAAAGGCTGTGGTTTGTGGACACTGTCTTGTAACTTTGTCCTCACAATTAATGAAACATTAAAATGGCTCTCATCGCTGTCCATCTAATGCAGGAGTCATTCTGGTGGTGACAGTGTAGCGATAGGTATATATATACTCTTCCCCCACCACATAACACCCCCTCCCCTTCTCCCCGTTCCTACTATAGGCCTTAGGGTTTCTGTTGACGTTAAGCATCATGTTTACTTTACAAAGAGAGGGGGGGGGGGGGGGGGAGAGAGATCATAGCTGTAAACAACTGATTCTGTGATGCAATTACGTTAGTCACGACGCTAGGCCTTCTGAGCGGTCAGGTCAGAGCTAAGGAGCTGTGTGAAAGTCGAGGTGGCCGTCCTGGGCTTCCCTGTCCCTAATAAGCTGTGTGTGTGTGTGTGTGTGTGTGTGTGTGTGTGTGTGTGTGTGTGTGTGTGTGTGTGTGTGTGTGTTGCGTGCGTGCTTGTGTGCGTGTGTGCGTGCGTGCATGCGTCCGTGCGTGCGTGCGAGCGTGTTTGTGTATGAGTGTGTGGGTGTACCTCCTTGAACCGGCCGCACGAGAGGCCTGCACTCTCGGTCGCTTGGGGATATGATCCATGGACAACTTTTAAAAACATTTTCTACACCTCTGTTGGACGACATCAGGATCAAAGAAGCTAGTCAGAAAAGAGTGTGCGAATTTTTTGTACCTTTCAAACACATTTTAAAGGCCTTGTTTGTGGGTATTCCAAAGGTACAGGAACAGGCCTTCTCAGAGGATAGAAAATGTACTATAGTGGTGCTCGGATGGTAACAATAACAATATACTTTATTCATCCCAGCGGGAAATTAAAGCTGTCGTTCGATCCTATACATTAACGCACAACGAAGAACTGAATTGCACATATCTCAATAGATTATGTGCAATTCAGTTCTTCATTGTGGTTGATGTATAAGATCGAACGACAGCTTTAATTTCCCGCTGGGATTAATAAAGTATATTGTTATTGTCATTTTGAGGGTGTGTATCAGTGCGTGGGTCGGTGTGGGGGAGGGGGGGGGGGGGGGGGGGGGGGGGGGGGGGGGATGTTTCTCTGTGCGTTTGTGTATGTGTGTGTACATGGTCGCTATCTTGAAGGTCTCACGGTTGGCGGTGAGAGAGAAAGAGTCACGTTTGTGTCTATAGTCATGTGGCCCGTTACAAAGCGGTTGCCAGTTCGTGATCAGTGCTAGTAAACGAAGAAACCATTATTAGCAGCATGTGTTAATGTCAACAAGTAAGGATAATTTCATGGATCCATACGCACACATAACAGACTGTAGCTCTTTATTAGGCTCTCCCTCAGCGTAAATGCAAAGAAAATAAAGCGTGACACGTTAAGCAATTTATTATCGTCGGAATCACTGCATAATCTGGAATAGCGTTCATTCCTAGGTAAGTCTCTGTACAAAGGTAAGCGTAACTTGCTTCTTAACTGACTGCACAATCAGCATCGGAAGAGCACATGACATTTGTCTTCAATTGTATCTACACAAAAGGGGCAGAGTTGTTGGTTCTCTGTTAATGAGAAGCGAAGCCTCTGTGTGTGTGTGTGTGTGTGTGTGTGTGGTGCGCATGCGTTCTTACGTGAGTGCGTGTCTGTGTCTGCGTGCGTGCGATGTTATGTGCGTATGAATCAACGTGTGGCACCTCCTTGTATTGACCAAAAGAGAGGCCCGAACTCTCGGCTGCTTTTGAATTTGATCCCTGGCGTCCTTTTGCAATGTTTTCTATATCTTTATATGACGACATTAGGAGAAAAGAAGCTAGTCAGAAAGGAATTTGCGAATTCTTTGTACCTATCGAACACCTATTAAGGCCCCTTGTTTGTGGGTATCCGAGAGGTACAGGAAAGGTTTCTGAGAGACTAGAAAAGATACCGGGGCGGTACGTGGATGGTACCGTGAAAACTTCTCGGGTAGCGGAGAGAAGGAGACAGACAGAGATTGGAAATAGTGTAGTCGTGTGTGTGTGTGTGTGTGTGTGTGTTCTTCGTGCAGTGCGTGCGTGCGTGCGTGCGCGCGCGCGCGCGCGTGTGTGTGTGTGTGTGTGTGTGTGTGTGTGTGTGTTGTTGCGTGTGTAGTCGTTACGATTTGTGGCACGTCCTTGTA
>JABMCL010002544.1:30000-60000 GCA_018857735.1 Alviniconcha marisindica | reverse complement strand
CATCCACGTACCGCGCATAGTACCTTTTCTATCCTCTCAGAAACCCTTTCCTGTACCTCTCGGATACCCACAAAAAAAATGGCCTTAAGATGTGTTCGATAGGTACAAAGAATTCGCAAATTCTTTTGACTAGCTTCTTTTGTCCCAATGTCGTCATATAAAGATGTAGAAAACATTGTAAAATGATGTCCAGGGATCAAATTAAAAGCAACTGAGAGTTCGGGCCTCTCTTTTGGTCTGTACAAGGAGGTGCCACACACTGATATATGTGCCTGAAAATTTTCAGATACGATGATAGTACTTGTGTGCAAAAGGTCATGCATTCACTCCATTTTGAAGTATCCACCAGACTGTTTTACCATAAGAGCTCCGCAAGAACTAGCCCACGCTTGTTTGACTAAAACGAATATTTTTGGCCCAAACATGTATTACTTTAGGTACGACTTTCCTGTAGCATTAATATCTGCTTTGGCTCTCTTCAAAAACGTCATATTTAAAGACTAGCCCGCGTGGAAATTTTTGTTGTTGTTGCTAAAACGTGTACTTTAGTGTAGTGAGTTAATGTCCGTGTTTACTTTTTGCAAAATAAAATAAAATAAAATGCATTTATTTTTAATTGAATAAAAACCGCACCAAGCCACTTACGCTCACCTGTTCAAAATGCGAAAACCGGAAATACGTCACTTGTGTATCAAGCTGAAATAATTATGCGAGTGCTTTCTGACCACGCGTACGGTGATAAGCATGGACCTATATTATCTTCTTGATTAAAAAGAAGAAATGTAAAAAATAAAAAATAAATTAAAAAAAGACAAAAAGACATCGGTATTGGGCGGTTCAGGCGGAGTTGTTAACTCCCTTGACTTTTGCCCGGCATCGCTTAAGTCCCTTGGCTGCTTTTACTTCCGGTGCGTACTTTCTTCACATATGAAAGGTGGTGACAGTGAATTTGCGAATTTTACACTGCCAACTTTAAAGACATTTTTGGAGGCCCGTAGTCAGAATGTGTCTGGCAACAAGCAATAACTTGTTGCTCGTGCTATAGGATGCCCCAAAACGCATTTTTTCCACGAACTCGTGATCTTCTGGTCAGCCAGAAAACGACACAAAGACACTTTTTTTCCCACCCTCCATCCCCTTTCCCCCGGTAATTTTTACAACTGCAACAGTAGTGGCATTTGTACTGCTTCGCAATTCTAGGTTCAACTTCCATTGTTATACACAGCGTGAAGCAACGTCTACTCAGAAATCGGCCCAGAAGTGACGCTGCGACTTCTCGCGATTTCTTGCGCGAAAGACTACAAAGGGCATTCACTCGTGCAAACCAGCCTCACTGAACCGCCCAATAGCCACTGCTGCATCGTCGGTATAGTGCTTCGTGGCTTACCAGAAGCAGACGCGGGCAGAGGATCGAATAGAGAACAAGGAACAGCGAAGCTGGTTGCTCCATTCCACCATTCGCATCGGACAGCAGTCAACAATCTTCTCCAGACATTCAACAGAAGACTGCGTTCAAATAAGCTACGTTTTGAGGTGTTAACTGTTAATTAATATAGGGTAATATCCAAGGAAGGCGGTCGGAAATTCCTGGGACATTTTGACGCCATTTTAGGTCACAAATATTAGAAGAATCGCCCAAAGTGGGTCATAAGCGGGAAAAAAAGAAAAAAAAGAAAAAAGAAAAGAAAATAGGTATTATGTTTGTGTCCTTCAGTGTGCGTATGCTTCTTTCAAACATTTGATCTAGACTGATCTAGATTCTGAGTAACCGTGCACGCTTCCTGAGTGCAGATGTCGGCAAAACAATCGCCCGTTTACAGTCGGAATCAAAGTCACCTTTGTTGCAAATGTTGGCTTAATTTGCTAGATATGACCAAGTCTGAGCGATTCTGACGATTATTTGTGGCTCAAAATGGCGTTTAAAATTTCCAAAGAATTTCCGACCGTCTCCTTGGATGTATTGCCTTAAAACAGCTCTGTGTTGTGTGTCAGTGTGAAGCCGTACGTCCGTATTTTTGACAGCAGGAGGGTAGTGTAAAGAACAAAAACACCTTGTTCATATGCACGTCAGCAGTGTGTGTACTGTTAATACATTATTCAATGAATTTGTTATATTTATTCATAGTTCAGGAGCTGTGTGAGAGTCGAGGTGGCCGTCCTGGGCTGTCCGTCCTAACGAGCCTTCTGGCTTCCGTGGACGTAAAGATTTATTGAACCATGCTTCGGCATTGGTCACAGCTTGTCCCTAATACGTCAGCCGACATCTGGGGCCGTAACTATGAATCGGGACTACGGTAGGCGAGGCCTAAACCAAAGTCCCTGACTTTAGAGTCCGAGACTCTGAGTTAGGCAAAGTTCGTATACATGGACGCGGACAATGGTCGAGACAACAGAGTCTCTGACTTCGCGCTGATAAGAAAGTGGTCATCACACGCGTCATCGCTTGTGCTAACTTTAGACGGGCAATCCCATCTGGGCATGCGCACCGACACGCTTCGTTCACTTCCCTGCGACGTATTTCGCACGCGCAAACATCGGTAAACATAAACATTAGGTGAAGGCATGCCTGGCAGGCCCCGATTCTGGATGTGATTCGCCATGTTTTACTTCTGCAACACCCAAGCGATCTCGACGAGGTCATTATTCGTAAAAACGCTGATCTCTCGACATCTTCGATGGAGTATTCTTCTTGGCATTTACTGAATCGAGTAACCGTAGCATGGTCTGCTGCGTCGGCCATTTTGAACTTGTCAGAAAGGCGAGTGGACGCTGTGAAATCAGGTAGCCTACGCTGTGCAGATGAATTTAAATAACAAGAAAATAAATCAAGTGAGAATGTAAGACGTCAAGCAAACTTGCTCTCATAATAATTTGCAAAGATTAAATCGTACGATTACATTAATCAGTCATTATGCCTGCGTCGCTCGGCGAGTGCGACCTTTCTTCCCTCCAAAATGAAAGAGCTTTGGCCAACGAACATCTAGTAGTAGTACTCATTTGACGAAGTAAACAAGAGGCGGAAAAAAGAGAAAAAAATTAATTAAAAAGAGAGAGAAACCGCTGGATTCAGACGTAAAGACGCAACAACAGCAAAAAATAAAAAAACATCAAGAAAAACCAACTTTCCAAGCATAACAAGGCCAAAAGCAGTCATAGTCCCGGGCCTACGACCTTTAGTCCAGCGAAATCGCTAGCCTAAATATCGGCTGTTTAGGCCCGAGGTTCGGCCCGGACTTTGGTGTAGTCCCGGTCCATGGTTACCATTTTGGGGCCATTGTCAATAGCCTTGAGATTTAGGCCGGCCTACCGCTTTAGGCCCGATTCATAGTTAAGGCCCCTGAGAACATTAAGCATCATCACTTCATCATCATCATCAATGAATTTGTTCATACTGAGCAGTGGTAAACTGTTAGATATTAAAGGGACTGGCCCATGCAGATTTGGACTGATCCATTATGAAGCTGGTGTTACAGTTTGGAAAAGTTCAATTGTAGGGGTTGATGCGTAGTATTGAGTGCAGTTCACAAGGTGTTTGGGTGGCCGAGGTTCCCCCAACCGAGCGAGTGGAGAATTTCCCCCATGCCACCCTATGTGTTTGGCTCAATGAAATGATGGCAAAATCATTTTGACTCTTACAATAATAATTTGACGCAAGATTAAGAAAGGAAAAGGAAAGTCAAAGGGAAAACAATGGCTCTAAAGTAGTTACTGATGGCAAAAATGACAAAAAAAAAATGACTAGGAAAAATGTACACAAAAAAGAACGGCCCGGGACATGTGTTTCTTTTTGTGTGCCGCCTTTTTTGTGCTAATAGATAAAAAATACATTCTTTCATGTCTTTTTAAAAGGGAAACAAATAGCCCGTTGAACAAAAAAACCAAGAATTTGAGAATGAAACAGTGGTTTTTTATATCTTCATAGTTCTTTTCCTTTTTTTAAAGTTTATGCAATCAAAGCAGAAATAATGTGGAGTTTTTTTCTTGGGAGGACCAAAAAAGAAAAAAAAAAAAAAAAAAGTTTAGCTCGCCTTGCAAAGACCGACAACGTGATACGGGTCGTGGCTGAAACCCTTTGGGTGACCAGGTGGAGGGGTGGAAAGGCGGGGGGCCCCGGTTAGCCCGTCCCGATGGGAAACTGAAAGCTGTTACTGGACAAGTAAAAGAAAAGGTTCCTGATATTTCCCTTTTTTTTTGGGGAAAGCCTGGGGGAAACCCATACTTTTTCAATATTCTACAAAGTACTCCCTGTTTGCGTAAGTGTGCGTTTCTGGCCTGCCACCGCCCATAGATTTGTCTTTTCTTTTCATTATTATTATTAATCCAAAAGGGATTCCAGGCAATAGCCGGAACCCTTAAAAGCATCAAAAGGTTGAGAGATGGGTCTTTCCTGGTGGAATGCGCTAGGAAACCGCAGGCGATGGGTCTTCTTAAGACCACCAGTTCATTGATCGACCCGTGCGTGTTTATATCCACAAGGCACTGAACTCCTCTCGGGGAGTAATCAGGTGTCGGGACCTCGCTGACATATCGGAGGTTGAGATCCGGGATGAACTGAAAGATCAGGGTGTGATTGGGGTGAACCGAGTGACACTGAAGAAGGAGGGGAAGGGATCCCCCCCAACCCTTTCCGGTTCCCCGGAACTCCCGAAAGAGATCACGGTCGGCTATCTAAAGGTGAAGGTGGCCTTGTTTGTTCCCAACCCGATGCGTTGCTTCAACTGCAACAAGTCTGGCCGCACGAGCCAACGTTGCAAGGTTGCTGCGAACAAACCGGATTGCGGAAAAGATAAACATGAAGGTCGGTGTGAGGGCCCCAAGCTGTGCTCTAATTGCAATGGTCCCCACGCTTCAACGGCTAAAGATTCCCCGGGTTCTGGCAGAAGGAAAGGAGACTCAACGTGAGCGCGTTGAGAAACGCATATCCTTTCCGGAAGACCGGACAGTTGGTTGAAGCCAGGATGCCGACTGTGATCAAGGGGGGGGGGGAAGGGGGGGTTGGGGGGGGGGGGGGAAAAAAAACCTACCCCGCTGCCGTTTTCCAGAAGAGAATCCAAATCTTTTCCCGGTGTCAAACCTCTTTAAACCCGCGGGGAGTTTTCAACGCCACTTGGGACGACGGGGCCAACGTGCGTTCTTTGGCGGACCCGGATCGGTATGGGCCGGAACTCGGGCTTCCTCCGGGAAGTCGAGGACGGTATCGGCCGACCCCCGGGGGTTTCCCGTGGGGAGTCCGCTAAGTGTTCTTCGGAGACGGATAGGGGTTAAACCGACCCCCCCAAAACGGCCTCTGGGGGTTTCCCGGGCCAACCCCCACAAAACGGCATCTAAGGGTTCTGCGGCTCCCTAAAAGCGCCCAAAGGGTTCAGCAGGTCCCTTAAAAACCGCGACCTCGAAAGATGATTCGTCATTTTCGGGTGCTCACCTCTAAGGTGGGGGTGGATGGGGGTCCTGGTGGACGTTCAGGGGTTTTCACCCCCAGGCGTTCCACTCCATCCAGCAGGCCCCAGGTACCACCCAAGCCTGTAGCTTCGGACGGGCTGAAGAAGGCAGAGCAAAATCTGGTTCTTTTGAACCAGTTTTCTGCCCTTCCGATGACGAGATGGACTCGTCATCCATTTCGCCTGACTAAAGGCAATGGAGCACTCCATTACCCAATGGAACGTGCGAGGCTTTAAAACCAACTTCGAGGAGCTGCTTTTTCGAGAAGGTAAAAACCGGCTGTGTTTGGATTGCAGGGAAACATTTTTAACCAGTTCCAAGACTCCATCATTCTCTGTTTTAATATCTTAACCAAACATTCCCTTTAAAAGATAGAGCTACCGGGGGGGTAGCTCTGCTCATAAATAAATCCTAATAAATAAATCCTATCTGTTTAGTGAGGTTCATTTGAACACCCCCTTTTCAGGCGGTGGCTGCGAGGGTGAGTTGAAAAGGTCGTCACCTTCTGAGTATTTATCTTCCTCCTCGGGCCCCGTTTCCAAGACGGGTCTGATTAACCTAATCAAAAAACTCCATCTCCGTTCGTTCTTTTTGGGGGAATTCAACGGTCATTTTTCCCGGGTTTTGGGGGAACAAATCCTATAACACCCGAGGACAAATGTTGGAGGACCCCTTTTCAGAAATGGATTTATGTATTTAAAGATGGTTCTTTAAATTTTATTCATCCCGCCACAGATTCCACTTCCGCACTGGATCTCTCCATTTGTGGTCCATCTCTGGTCCTAGACTATGAGTGGAATATACACGAGGATCTGTGCGGAAGCGACCACTTTCCTGTAATCATAACCAGCAACGTTGTCGAAGAAGAAGCTGCACCTAACAGGTGGAATTTTAAAAAGGCGGGCCGGCTGTCCTTCCAAGCTCAGTGTTCCTCTGAACTGACGGAGGAGGCGGTCATGTCTGCCGAGGATCCCGCCGGTCAGTTTACTGACCTCCTTTTTTCAAGCAGCAGACAAAGCTATACCAAAAACACGCTTCTCGAAAAAAAATCCCCAAAGTTCCATGGTTTAATGACAGTTGTAAAAAAGCAATTAAAGAAAGAAAAAAAGCTCAGCGAAATTTTTTTTTTCTAACCCAACGCTGAGTAATGTTCAAAATTTTAAACTTTTAAGAACCAAGGTTCGTCAT
The DNA here is from genome assembly GCA_018857735.1 of Alviniconcha marisindica. Classification (NCBI taxonomy): domain Eukaryota; kingdom Metazoa; phylum Mollusca; class Gastropoda; family Provannidae; genus Alviniconcha; species Alviniconcha marisindica. The sequence goes on along the minus strand of JABMCL010002544.1, from coordinate 53,373 downwards.
GTTGTCAAACAACAACAAAAGGAACTCGTGGAGGCATTTCTGTAATAAATTAAATTCTAAAACGCAAACACAAAAGGTCTGGAAAGCTATTAGGAAAATAAAGGGTAAGGGTGGTTGTAATTCTATTAACCATTTAAAAGAAAACGGTAATCTCATTACCGATAAAAAGGAAGTGGCAGAAGTATTAGCTAAATATTTTTTTCAAAAAATTCTTCGACGGATAATTATTTTGATGAATTTCAGAGGATTAAGATGTTAAAAGAAAAACGGCGCCTGGATTTTCTTCTAAAAATGAAGAGGAGTACAACTTACCTTTTTCAGTGACTGAATTGAGGCAATCGTTACAGAGAGCCAACGATTCAGCCACCGGTTTGGACCCGGTCCACTACCAACTTTTAACACACCCCCCAAATTTTGCTCTACCCCTCCTTTTAAAAGTATATAACCACGTGTGGGAATCTGGCTGTTTTCCGCCATCGTGGCGTGAGGCGGTAGTTATCCCCATTCCCAAACCCGGTAAGGAAACACTCGGATCCCGGTAATTTCAACCTATAGCATTAACCAGCTGTTTGTGTAAAACGATGGAAAGGATGATCAACACTCGCCTCATGTGGTCCCTCGAGTCGCAGGGTCTTCTTTCCGAGACGCATTGCGGCTTCAGGAAGAACCACAGTACGTTAGATCATTTTTTTCGTTTTTCCGGGTTTTTGAAAAAGTTTATTAGAAATGCATTCATTAAAAAAAAAAAACGTCTTAACCATTTTCTTTGACCTTGAAAAAGCTTACGACACAACGTGGGGAAAAAAAGCATTCTGGCGGACCTCGGGGTCTCGGTTTCAGGGGGGGGGGGGGGGCCCCCTCCCCCCAAAAAAAGGTTTTTTCAGAGCTTTCCCGTCGGAAGTTCTTTCAGGGTTTAGAGTGGTTTCCCCTCTTTCCCGGGTCACGAGCAGGGGATGGGGGGCCCGAAGGTGCTCCTGTCTCCGGCCCTTTTTTAGGGATTAAAAATTAAAAACTTGTTAAAACTGTTTTAAAGGGTACTGATTGCTCCCCTTTTTTGTGGACGATTTTGCTTTGTGTGTGAGCGGAAAGACGTTAAACAGAGTGGAAAGAGCTATGCAGCTGTGTGTAACAGCGTTCAGAAATGGGGGTCCCGAGAACGGGTTCAAGTTCTCCCCTCTAAGACGGTCTGTATTTATTTCCATCAACAGTACGTTTTTTTCCCCGGCCCCAACATTCTTCTGGGAAAAAACCTATAAAAATAGTCAGAGAAGCAAAGTTCCTTGGTGTTGTCTTTGACACGAAACTTACATTTAAAAATCACATTCAGTACCTTAAAACCTCCTGTCAGAAGGCTCTGGACATTCTTCGTGTAGTGGGGCATATGATTGGGGAGCTGATCGTATCGTCCTGCTACGCCTTTACCGTTTGTTAGTCCGTTTCCCAAATTTAAATTTTGGATGCATTGTGTTGGATCGGCCCGTCGGTCGGTTCTGAAACAATTGGATCCAATCCACCATCAGGGCTTACGAATCGCGTTGGGTGCCTTCCGTACATCTCCTGCTCAAAGTCTGTATATAAAAGCACATGAACCGTCATTAATACTCGCCGATTAAAATTGTCTTTAAACTATATCCTTAAATTTAAATCCCTGCCAGAAAACCCAGCCTATAGTTGCGTTTTTGAACCCGAAAAACCAAATTATTTGAAGAATCGGGGTCAAAGGTTCCACCTCTTGGCATCCGCATTCTCCCCCACTTGGAGAAATCCAAACTTAACCTAAATCTGGTAGACGATGCTCCCTCGTTGGACATCGTCCCTTTAAAAAATTTCAGTTCCTGCAGTCCGTTTTGACCTAACCAGTTTCAAAAAAGATACAACAAACCCAGAAATATATAAACAGCTCTATTTACAACTTATCTTGGGAAAACCCCTTTTTTAAAAAAATTTTTTCACCGACGGTTCTAAAACAGAGGAAGGAGTTGCTGCGGCGGCTGTATCTACTAAACGAATTAATAAACCTTTTACATGTCGGCTTCCAGACGACAGTTCAATATATATAGCAGAGTAGAGGGCTATTCTTTTAGCTCTCAAACATGTTTATTATTCCAAAGGAAAATCGTTTTTGATATTATCAGAGTCCCTTTCATCTTTACAGTCGATATTTAAACCTAAAGTACGACCATCCAGTCTTAGTTCAGATATTAGACTTATATACAGAAATGACAAGAGACGGGAGAGAGATTGTTTTTATCTGGGTTCCGGCCATGTTGGCATTAGGGGAAATTCGGCTGCAGATTCTGCAGCTAAGGATGCCCTTGATGGCGACATCTCGTTGAGCTCATCCCATTCTCAGACCTAAAATCACGCACAAATAATATATATTACAACTGTGGCAGTCTGAATGGGATGAGTTCCCGGAAAATAAATGATATAAGATATTTCCAATGTTAAAAGAATGTATTGTTTGTCCCCGGACAAACCGAAAAGAAGAAACTGTGATGGCTCGATTGCACATTGGTCATTCTTTTGTTACTCATTCCTTTTTATTGAAGGGTGAGGAACCGCCAATGTGCATCGGATGTGATAAACGTTTGACCGTCGGATTTTATTGAAATAAGAGAGAGCCACTTTATAGCTAAATCACTGCGCATGTTATTTCAAGATATTTTACCTGAGAAGATTTTTAACTTTTTGAAAGAAATCAATATTTTGGGATTATTTTAAATTTGAGATCAGTTTTAGTTATGTTTATGTTATACACCTTTTAAGCATGGTTTTAAAACTGTATATAGACTCATTTTAAGAAATACATATTATTAAAATATATGAGATGTGTATCGCCCTGATACAGGTTGACTGGGCATAAAACACCAACTTACTCACTTACTTATTGTGGGTCACCCACGGTTTAACGTTATGGATGCATTCTTGCAAATCCTGAACGAGTTCATGAAGCTGTTGTAACGGGGCAGACTTCTGCAGCTGAGAGTCGTCAGCAAAGTAACATACTGGTGACGAGCGGAGTGACTGTCGATAACATCAGAGAGGGTAGCGGTATTCAGAACAAAGAAAACGGGTCCCAGAGCCGACCTTGTGGGACTCCACAGCAGATGGGCACTGGAGCAGTGAGAGGCAAGAAGAGGACCATTACACAGCAGTGCTCTGTATGCCATATATCCAGCTTACTACTGCTGCGTGTAAACGAACTATGAAGAACGGGTATTTATAACATGCCGCTTAGCAGCTGCAAGTTCTGTGCCGACTTATTTCTATCGATACTGTATCCTAAAGCCATCTTACGTTGGTTTGGCATTTTCGATAGTGGAAGGCCAATCAGAACATTTTTATAGTGCAAAAAGCAACATTTTTTTTTTTTTTTAATAAATATAAAAAACTTTTTAAAAAGGGAAAGAAAGAAAGAAAAACGTCGACAAATCGAGTCCCGACAAAGTAGTTTTCTAGAGAAGTTATACAGTCTGTGTACATGGACAGCTTCCACCGTTATACAATGCATGGTCCGGTTGGTAGTAGATAAAAGCCGTTATACAATGCATGGTCCGGTTGGTGGCAGATAGAAGCCGTTACACAATGCATGGTCCGCTTGGTAGTAGAAAGAAGCCGTTATACAATACATGGTCCGGTTGGCAGTAGACAGAAGCCGTTATACAATGCATGGTCCTATTGGTAGTAGATAGTAGCCGGTATACAGTGCATGGTCCGCTTGGTAGTAGATAGAAGCAGTTATACAATACATGGTCCTATTGGTAGTAGATAGAAGCCGGTGTACAATGCATGGTCCTATTGGTAGTAGATAGTAGCCAGTATACAGTGCATGGTCCGCTTGGTAGTAGACAGAAGCCGTTATACAATACATGGTCCTATTGGTAGTAGATAGAAGCCGGTATACAATGCATGGTCCTATTGGTAGTAGATAGTAGCCGGTATACAGTGCATGGTCCGCTTGGTAGTAGATAGAAGCAGTTATACAATACATGGTCCTATTGGTAGTAGATAGAAGCCGGTGTACAATGCATGGTCCTATTGGTAGTAGATAGAAGCCGGTGTACAATGCATGGTCCTATTGGTAGTAGATAGAAGCCGGTATACAATGCATGGTCGTATTGGTAGCAGGCCGGTATACAATGCATGGTCTAGGTGGTAGTATAAACAAGCCGTTGTAAAGTTCGTGGTCCATGTGGTACGCGGGCAGTCCGGTTACTGACGATGGCGTTATTGTGGAACAAGGAGTGCCGGGTAATCCATATAACCCGTAAATATAAACATCATCACCATCATTTCTGTCGTATGAATCATCGACTGCTGATCACACCTTTCGTTTTCAGCGTCAAATGGTATCCCAACCCAAGAGCCAACATGGTCCTATGTATAGGAATGAAATAAACATTACATTTACACTCATAGCAATCTTTTTTCCCCCTGTTTCCCCCCCCCCCCCCCCCTCCCCCTCCCCCCCATATATATATATATATATATATATATATATATATATATACATATATCTACAGTTTTTAAAAAAATCGACATTTGAAAGTCGAGAACATACGACCGAAGGCGCCGTCATTTTGACCAATTAAGTGCATTAGTAATGTACATGTGTCATCCGTGTACATTACGTCACGTGCTAATGTTTTTCTGCTTTTCATTAATAAAGAACGAACTAACATGGCAGTGGCCCGAGGAGCTCAAATTCCAATTAAAAAGTAATTATGCGCGCTTGTTTAAATTTATTATTATTATTATTATTATTTTAGTTTTGTTAGCCTTTTCAGCCTAACCTGCGATGTTTGGTGTCCCCTTTGATTAGCGAATTACGTGCATGATAGTAGGGGAGCGAGAGACAGACAGACAGACAGACAGAGACACGGAGTTGATGATGATGGTAATGATGATGATGATGAAAAGTAGAAGAGGGGAGATGGACGAGAATGATAGTAAGAAGAAAGGTGGAGATGAGGAGCACATGGCTAAAGGAAGGTACGGTGGTCGCAGATATTTCCTTGAAAGCGTTCATGGTTGAATAAAAACAGATTTTACGTGAAATAAAGCTGGTAGCTCTTACATATCAAGTCTTCTGGCTGACGCGCCTTCCTCTATCAAGCACCATTACTCTGAAACAATCTACCCTGTTCTCTCCGACACTCTTCTTCCATAGAATCATTTATCTCAAGACCCATTTTTTTTTCTTCCGGACTCTGAATGCTTTGCCTGTGTGCGTGTATGCGTGCAGTTGTGTGCCATTGGTTTCGTGTGTGTGTGTGTGTGTGTGTGTGTGTGTGTGTGTGTGTGTGTGTGTGTGTGTGTGTGTGTGCGTGTGTGCGTGTGTGTGTGTGCGTGCGTGCGTCAGTGCGTGCGTTGTGTGTGTGTGTGTGTTGTATGTAATCAAAATGATGTTGAATGAAGTGTTGTAGCGTGTTTATGTAATTAGTAGGGTTCATTGTGCTTAGTTTGTGTATACATTTTGTTAATCTTGTTGCTTTTGTACTGTGAGCTTCGGGCTCACGTTAGGTGTAAGCGCCTGAAAAATATTCTTTTACATTACATTACAGAAAATGGTAGCCACAAGCCGCAGACGATGTTTTTTCCCCCTGTACAAGTGTGAGCAAGCGCTCTTTAATACACGTTTTACAATATTCCCGCCCGCTTAACGGATCCACGCAATTTCATTACTGTACTGTTAGTAACTCGGGAACCGGAGCAGACGACGCTTTTGTTTTGAAGCGCGGCGTGTAGCGTAACGCCACATGGCCTTCACACAGCCGACCGGCGATAGCCGCCGGTGCGCGCCATTTTCTCTCTTATCTATGCGTGCGAGTGAGGATTTTGGGGTGCTGAAAATTGTCTGCTGCTGTACAATAAAATCTGATTGCCGCCGCCACCTGCTGTCATAGTTCAGGAGCTTTGTGGGAGTCGAGGTGGCCGTCCTGGGCAAACTCCAAGCACTGGTTTACGACATCCTTCCTTCAACCACTGCCGTATTTAGTTACACCATAGGGTCCAGAAAACTGTCAGCTAACGAGCAGTTTTTTGTTGGTGCTCAAACAGAAGTAATTTTGTTACAATCAACTCAAATTATATCACACGTTTGTTTTATAACTGACCATGTTGCTTACGCCAGCTCAAATAAAACCAAAATCGTTTGAATCGAGACGGAAATCTTTTTTTTTATACCCGGGGTGGATGCGCCTCATGTTTACGTGCCTGCTTGGGCACTAGGTTGCTTCCACAGTCTTATCAGTACCCAAACTCCAAGCACTGGTTTACGACATCCTTCCTTCAACCACTGCCGTATTTAGTTACGCCATAGGGTCCAGAAAACTGTCAGCTAACGAGCAGTTTTTTGTTGGTGCTCAAACACTGAGTAGTAAGTGTGTTACAAACAACTCAGATTATGTCAGACGTTTGTTTTATAATTGACCATGTTGCTTACGCCAGATCAAATAAAACCAAAATCTTTTGAATCGAGACAGATCTCTTCTTCTTTTTTACCCGGGGTGGATTCGTCTCATGTTTACGTGCGTGCTTTGACCCTCGCTAGGTTGCTTCTACAGTCATATCAGTACCCGAACCTTTCGGAGGGCGCTGACTGCGTCGGTGGACAGCTGCGCGGAGATAAAGATTGCCCCTTCAGTGACGTAACTAAATCTGGCAGAGTTTCGTCGAAGGTGCCGGAAAGCGGTGCTCGGAGTGTGCGTCCTGGGCTGTCCGTCCTAACGAGCCTTCTGGTTTCCGTGGACGTAAAGCTAAAATATTATTGAACCATGCTTCGGCATTGGTCTCAGCTTGTCCCTAATATGTCAACTGACATCTGAGGACATTAAGCAATACTACCTACCTACCTACCGCCTGCCGTGGTCTCCATTTTTGATTGACTCCGCTGCCTGTGTCCTGTGATCTACCACTCCACTCCATTACAGCTTGCCGCTGCGAGAGCAGGATGAGCGGAGCGACCAGACCACAGCAGGTTGAGTGACCACGGCCCAGACCGCAGCAGACAACCCAGTTGATGACGGCCAGCCACCAACACCACCGGCGCCGTACCACAACTGACGACCCCGGCTAGCCACCAGCACCACCGACGTCGTACCACAACTGACGACCCCGGCTACCACCAGCACCACCGACGTCGTACCACAACTGACGACCCCGGCTAGCCACCAGCACCACCGACGTCGTACCACAACTGACGACCCCGGCTAGCCTCTAGCACCACCGACGCCGTCCCACCCTCACAACAACTCCCAGTGGGAGTGGTTCAACCGCTCCATGCAGTCTGCTGCGTACCCTGCCTCCGGAGCAGAAACCCAGGTGGCCCTGAGCGTAAGGTTCCCCGAAAAGACATGCCTTTTGTCGTCGACGCTAACGAGCAGTCTCCATCTCCGCGGCCAGACGTCACTGACTCTGAGTCAGACAGTGAGGATGAACTGTACATTTCGCAACCGCAGAATCCAGCTCGTGCTGCTGTTGCGGTGCCAGTAGTGCCACCTGTCGTCCAACGACCACATGTGCCTCTGCCTAGACGCTCGCGACGTCTGGCAGAGAAGAGCATTATTCGACAGTAACACGACCGCAAAGTTACCCGGCGCAGTACCGTGAGTGTTTTGAAATTAGTTGTTTTGTTGACATGACATGTGTGTGATGATTGCATTTTATACTGAATTCATGATTTTATGTCAGATGCCATTGTATTATTAGGTTCATGGTATGTTTTCATCTTGGCTATAGTTGTAGGTACAATATGTCGGAAAACATCGGTATTTAGGAGAATTTTGTTTAAATGCAAATCTTCTAATGTGACTACCTATTTTGCTGGCAAATAGTGCGGGTTTTTGAGATCTAAATGAATTGTGAAATGTGATGACTCAGTGACCGGTTGTTTCAGTACATACATAGGCCTTTTTCTGTAGGTTGTAGATATTAGAGGATTATTGTTTAAATAACAACCCTCTGTTGATCTAAGGCATAATGCCGCTTCTGATTTGGTCTTATTTGAAATCGCGGACTCTCATATTAAATATGTGTTAGTCAAAGGATGTTGATTTTGTTTCCCGGTTCAGCCGGAGATCTTAGTCCATTCGGGGTTGTTAGTCAAGTTAAATACGTCGCCTTACAGATTGGTGATTTTACTCAGCGAGGATGCTGGTAGTGGTAGAAGGGGAGGGGGGGGGGGGGGATGTGAACAAGTGCTTTTTTTACAAAAATCCCGCCCGCTTAACGAATCCACGCAATTTCATTACTGTACTGTTAGTAACCCGGGAACCGGAGCAGACGACGCTTTTGTTTTGAAGCGCGGCGTGTAGCGAAAGCCACATGGCCTTCACACAGCCGACCGGCGATAGCCGCCGGTGCGCGCCAGTTTCAAATCTGTTTTCTCCCTTAATATTTTGACCGCTTGTTGTTGTTTTTACCTACTTTTTGTTTACCTACTCCTTTTTGTGCACCAAAACCATGTATAATATAATTTGGCAAAACCATGTATAATATAATTTGGCATCTATTAGATCTTAGAATGTGTAGACGTTTATTTAGACGCAGGATCGAGCTTAATCAGTAGCAGATGCCTCTGATGATGAAGTGATGCTTAATGTCCTCAGATGTCGGCTGGCATATTAGGGACAAACTGAGACCAATGCCGAAGCACGGTTCAATATAGCTTTACGTCCACGGAAGCCAGAAGGCTCGTTAGGACGGAGAGCCCAGGACGGCCACCTCGACTTTCACACAGCTCCTGAACTATGAGCCGATGCCTCGCTAGGTCTATTCTTTTTATAGCCGTCGTCTGCATGGCGCGTTCTCTGTTTAGTACTAGGGAATAGTAGTGAATCGTTGTTTTGACTCGATTAAAGTAATTCTGTGTCGATCAATGCTTTGTCGTATAGTATTTTGCTTAGCTGACTTTATGTTTAGTGTTTATTTTGGTTAAATTAACTTATTAGTATTGTGTACTGCAGAAGCTAAGTTGTATTATAGACTACTCAGTTGAATCACTTTATCAGCAAAGCTGCAACTAAATAAAGCCCCCGGCGAAAAGTTCCACCGATTGTTTTATTGCTAGTCTTTGAGGGTGTCTTGCTTCTCACACAGAGCGTTGTATTGTAATTACTATGTACCATTGTAACTGTGGGAGCGTGCACTTTATTCTGATGTAAGTTTTTAGTAACATTAATATTTTGTAGTGACATTGTGATTTAGTTGTCTGAATCTGTTTATAGACCATTCCCATGAGAGGAAATTTTAGAGTGCTCTGCCCCTGCGTAAGGCGGAAGTTTGTTGACTGGGACGTTCCGGCGGCTGTTAGGCCTACTGGGTGTCGCGTGAGCGAGGGCAGTTTCGATAAACCGCAATACTGAAAAATAACTACCAGGGGGAAGGATACGTGTTTGCTGTTTGAACGCATAGGAAAGGGGGTGGAGGGACTGAATTAAAGTTCCCACAAAATTCCCGGAAACCCCAAAAGTTGGGTGGTCGCCGTTCATAAAAACGGGTTAAAAAAATTCAGCATGTTTGCCCTTAATCCGCCAGTTTTTTTTATACTATTTTTTTCTTTATTTGGGACGGGAATTCTTTAAAGGGAAATCCCTGATGTTTTTAAAAAATTGGGATGGGGGTGAAATATTTAAAGAGGGTTCACAAAAAAATCACCAAACATTGTGCTTCCAATTACGGTTTCTACGCACAAGGAGACATGGGGGCCCTAATCCTACCCCTAACCCTATCAGCGTGGTCTTTAATTTTTTTTGTAATTTTTAAATTTTTTCTTTTCCTGCCCAAAGTCTCATTTTGGGCGCTGTTTTTGGCGGGTGAAGTGATGTTAAGCCCTCAGATGTCATTTGACTTTTTTTAAAAGGGTTTTGGCCCAATGCCGAAGAAACGGTCCCAAAAATTTATTTACGTCCACGGAAACCAAAGGGCCCTCTTTTAAAACGGACGGGCCCAGGAGGGCCCACCTCGACTCCAACACAGCTGCTGAACTATGGGCTGTGTTTGATGATGAATTGGCTTTATTTTTCCCCCGATGTCATTTTGACCTATTGGGGAACAAGTTGTGCCCAAATTGCCGACACGGTTCAATAATTTTTTAAGCCCCGGGCGGGGCCCGGGGGGGGAAAGGGGGCCCGGGAAACGTCCACCTCGACTCTCAAAAGCTCCTGAACTAGGGGTTGATTTTGGGAATGATGCTGATGAAGTGATGTTTTAATGTCCCGATGTCAGTTGAAATATTAGGGACAAGGTTTTTGGGGAAAAGCAGGTTTCAATTTTTTTTACGTCCACGGAAACCCAAGAAGGCTCGTTAGGACGGACAGCCCAGGACGGCCACCTCGACTCTCACACAGCTCCTGAACTATGAGGGCTGTGTTTGAGTGTGTTTGTGCCTTTATATCGACGGCATCCGTTTGACGTCATCACTTTGCGCGTACACACCCTCGGAGGGAAAGCTGGAGGGCTTCTGTGTGTGATGAGTTAGTCCAGGCACCTCTTTACACGTTTTGTTTTAAGAATCAAAAAGCAAAATGGTCAACACTTGTTGTGTGAATGGTTGTACAGCTAGAAGTAGCGTGCAGAGTGCCAGAAATTTTTACAGAATTCCTAAGATTGACACTACGCGAGGTACGAAAATCGTCGAGTTGACCCAGAAACGCAGACGAGCATGGCTACAGCAAATCAACCGAAAGACTGTCACAGAATTGATGGTGAAATCATGGACTCGTGTGTGTTCAAAACATTTTCTCTCCGGTAAGTTTGTGATTTATCCTTCTCTCAAATGGAAGTTGTGTTTATGTAGACTTAAAAGGGTTGACTTACTGAACTGTTTCGGAGCACTGTTGGTGTCAGTGTCATTCATAAATTTATTATGTACTACATCCCTTCCTCGATGTTTTGAGGCACTTCCATTTTTTTTGTGTCAGCTCCCCTCTCTCATTGTCGATCGGTAAACATTGTTTAGGGTCTACCACCCCAAACACCAGTCAGTTCTATCAGTCAACGATGAAAATGAATCATGTGACACGAGTCATTGACTTTGGAGGGGGGGGGGGGGGGGGGGGGGAGGACTGGATTTGAGACACAAATGTGGCAGACTTCTTGTGTGGATGAACAGTTACTCTTGGTTCACTTAATCTTCATTGTTTGCATAGTATGAACCAGCACTGTATTTATTTCTCTGCTGTTACATGATCTGAAGTGACTGATTTAAATTAAAAACTTGGTACAATGGTAGAAAATTCTTGGCTGGTCATTTTTCAGGTAAACCAGCAGAACTCTATGACGAGCAGAACCCAGACTGGATTCCTTCTCTCCACATGGGATATCAGTGTAAAACTGGCAGTATGGTCCGGTTTGAGCGTGCAAAGAAGCAGACAAAATGCCAGCAGCAGCAAAAGCCAGAGTTGGATGCCAGTGCCAGGGAGGACATGAGCGTTGAAAAACAGGCAGACATGGACAGGGAGGATTCAACGTGTGATTTAGGGGTGCAGACAATGCCATATCTGGAATGTCTGGAGTCAGAGATACAAAGTCTGAGGCTAGAAAATTCTGAACTGAAAGAAAAGCTTGATTGCTACACATTTTCTGAAAAATCATTTCCCGGGTCAGACCAGGGTTAAGTATTACACAGGATTACCAAACTTCTTGATGCTGATGGCACTTTTTAACTATCTGTCTCCTTATATTTCCAGTGGCCCAAGAACTGTCACTACAAAATTTCAGGAGCTTTTACTGGTATTAATGAGGCTACGGCTTAATCTGCCTGTTCAGGTGATTGCAGATATGTTTTTAGTTTCACAGTCAACTGCGTCAAGAATTTTCCTGAAGGTGATTGATGTTATGTACCCCTCGGTTAAATCCTCTTATAATCTGGCCTGACAGAAAAAAAACTTCAAGAAACAATGCCACGTGAATTTCAGCAGTATTTCAGCAAGGTCACTGTGATTATTGATTGTTTTGAACTTTTTATTGAAACGCCATCAAATCTTAAAGCAAGAACACAAACATTCTCCAGCTACAAGCATCATAACACCATCAAGTACTTGATAGGCATCACTCCTCAAGGTGTGGTCTCTTACATCTCCAGTGGCTGGGGAGGAAGAACAAGTGACAAATGCTTGATGGAAAACTGTTCTTTTTTGGACAACCTCTTACCAGGAGACCTAGTACTGGCTGCCCGGGGCTTTAACATTCAGGAAAGTGTTGGTCTAATGTGTGCTGAGGTCAAAATCCCAGCTTTCACAAAAGGCAAAAAACTACTTTCAGCTTTTGATGTGGAGTCAACACGAAAAATTGCCCCTGTCAGAATTCATGTAGAGCGTGTAATCGGAAACATTGTACAAAAGTACCAAATTGTTGACTATGTGTGTGCAATTTCAGCATGTTTTTATACTGAAATTTTAGCTTCTTTTTTTGTTTTGTTTACTAGACAAACTGTAGTTATGATGACTCTTCACACACACACACACACACACACACACACACTTCATTAACATAATAACAGTCTCAAGTGTGTTGCCTTTTACATTTTTCTTTATTGCCTAAAATACTACCAGCCAAATTAAAAATATTACAACTATTCCTCAGACACACAACCTGTACTGATCCACTACTGGTACTACTAGTACTAGTCTAGTGACATCACTACCAGTACCACAACAATTAGCCAAATTACTTTAGCATAAGGATTACAGTTTTTAAAATGACAACATGTTTTCACCACCACAACAACATGTACAGGCCCTAACAGTCACGGATGGATGTTAATATACAAACGGGCCTGAATTATAATGGCAGGATATTTGCACAAATGATCCACACAGGCCCTGATTATGAGGGATATTTTCATGAACAGATCTTTATATTGATATATCAAGGCTGTATTTAATTGTGATGGATACTTTCACAAAAGTTGTTGTTATTCAACTTTTACTCCACTTGGTCCTAAAAGTAGGACTTTATGTTATGAAATGGAATGTTACTTATTTTTGTGTGTGTGTGCGTATGTGTGTGTTGAACCTTTACTTCGCTCTTACTCTTAGTCTTAGACGCAGGAATATATTTTACTTTGGAACATTACTTTTAATACTGTGTATGCACGCAGGGGGGGGTGTGTGTGTGTGTGTGTGTGTGTGTAGTTTTGGTGGTGCGGATTGGTGTATGCCTCTAACTATGCTAGTTGATGTATGTCGTGTTGTTGCCTGCTTATGTTTGTATGTTTACCGCTTTTCGAGACACTTCCCTTGTTGTAAAACTTGGTGAATAAAGAATCTGAATCTGAAGGTACTGATGATTTTAACTGAGAAGAAATTTGTATCTAACATATGCCAAAATGTCAGATAATACAAGTGTTTCCACTAACACCATTGATATACACACAGACCCTAATTGTGATAGGTATTTACATGAGATGAACACACATGCCCTAATACTAATAGTGGTAGATCTTTTGTCATGATAATAATGAAACGTTATGAAGCACCTAACCCTACATATAAAACCTTAAGCATGTGCATAAATGTTATAATCCTACACACCTGTATAATAGACCACTGCACAAAGATTCCAAAATACCAAAACACCAGTGACCACAAAATCGCTCCAATACAGTAAGTGTAAAGTTATAAAAGTATACTGACACAGATGTGTGCCCACATGCTGACCGGCAATAATAATGAAAGTATTTATATGATGCTACATCTTGTCCTTTGGCCCATTTTAATCACTCATGGAGTCATGCTCATGAATCCATGCACACACAGGTACCTGCGCACAAGTACACAATCTTGAAAGTGGGACAAACGCACACACACAACTGCCATGTGGCATGTGTACACACATCATGACGGCAATGAAAAAGCAGGAGGAAAGAAAATAGGCACTAAAGTGTAATAATTTAATAAAGCTTTAAATATGTCAACCCAGGGTAAAATTAATATATTACAAATTACAATACACAAGATCAACAAACGCAACTGAAAGTCCAGTATAGTTTAAACAAATCCAACTAGTAGGCAATGCCCACGTTTCAGTTGTACACATGTACAGATTGCTGTCTGTTTCAAAACACATTCATGCTCGCAAAGACAGTGCTGACAAAACAGTTCCATTGGTATAATGCATAAATATGTACTCATAAAATTGTAATCCAACAGATATTTAGCAGACAATTTTAAGACATTTTTGTACCCATTAACCCAGGGCTGAACCTGAATTGACCAATGAACAAAACGCCCATATCGGATCTGTTTGACTGTCAGTGTTACCGAATGAAACAAACACATGGGTCACACCCTAACAAGTCTTTGGTTGAACTTTACCAGGACGGCGGAATTCTGGAAGCTGTCGACAGTCAGGACAGAACCAGCGGCCCTTTGGTGTGGATTTAATGCCAACGCAGAAAAAATGAAACCACTCAATGCCGCAGTTTTCATTGTCACAGGCCACCATATCATCTTCATCCTCCCCTCGCTTACAGTAACAGAACATTCCATCAGCTGTATTCATCTTCTTGCCGTCATGGTCTCACCTTCCTGGGTGATACCTGTAGCACTTGTGGCCGTGGCCTTGAAAACCACTGGCCAACAAGTTCTGGCAAAATGGCCACCTCAATAAATTTATTTATAGATTTATATTTCTTACAAAATGTGAACAACGATTCTTACCTGAGCAATGTTGATTGTTTCCACATCCCCGAGGCTTGTGTGTCATGATCTTCTTCACCCATCCTGAAGTTAGCTGGTTGTGGGCCCCAAGCGCCTTCTCGGCTTTAAACTTTTCCCGAGTGTAGTAACTTGTTCTATGCACTAAACAGTCGCTTATGTCCACTTGTTCGATAGAAGTGCAAACGTGCAACTTCTTCCGACCACTCCGTGTTTTGGTAGGGGTCGACGTTGTTTACCGCACACAACTTACTCTCGTACCGTCTCCTGCTAACACTGTCAAGTGTGTCGATGTACTTTTCACGAACCTTTTCACCAATTTTCTTCCCTGCTTTGGACGTTCCAGACATTGTTCTGGTTTAAACAGATTCGCCTCCACTCTCTCAGCTCTCTTGCCCTCCACCCAACTTCGTGCGTATCACGTGACACGCAAAAAACACTCAATCGGATGAGGTCGATAGCAGATTGTAAATATAAGGTTTGAGTGAGACAGTGGTGTTGAAAACATTTGCTTTCCACTGACAAGCACCACATTTAATTAAAAAAATCTGTCTAAAAAGCCTGGAGTAGTTCAGAATATAGCTTTTCATATTACACCCACTGCTACTTACTAACTTAGTGTAAGGAATGTGGCCTGAGGTTTACCTTTTGGCTTCTGACTTCATTTTTGATTTTATTTTTATTTTTTATTTTCAGTCAAATTATCAAAATTTCTTTAAACTTAAAAGATGTCTGAATCACAAAAGTGTACATTACAGCAATATACAATTTACATCAGTACATATATTGCTTTTTAAGAATAAAGAATATTCATTTGTCCTCTGTAAACACAGGAAATTCAAATTATGGCCACAAGCAAAATAAACAAACATAGATTATAACAAATAGTGTAGGCCTAGTGCATTAACTATTGATTAAACACACACACACACACACACACACACACACACACACACCACACCACCACACACACGCACTATTAGTATTACTGTACATGTGTGTGTGTGTATATATACATATCACATACATACACTCTACTAAAATATGCAAGTCAGTTTAGACACAGATAAAAAATACAGCTTTTAAGACACACCTACACCCATACATCTCTTTCTCTCGCTTACACCCACATAACAAAACCTCCCCAACCTGTCCCACAGCCTCCCCCCTCCCACATACATATATATACACACAACTAGTATGTATGCATTCTACTTATTTTAAAAATCAATGTACAAATAAATACAGCCAAAGATTAAGAGTGCAACAATTAAAACAACACACATACTCATACACACACACACACACACACACACACACACACACACACACACACACACACACACACACACACACACACACACACAAGCTTCATGCATGCACTGTGCTTAAAAACAAACAAATGCAATTCACAAAATGCAGTCCTCACACAGTGATTGATGTAGTTTTGTGGTTTTACATTTTGTTAATGATATTACTTTTCAGTTTCATTCATATGTGTGCTTCTGTGTTCTGAGAGGAAAATAACACTAACTGACAAGTAACTGTGAATAAATCATTAAATGTCTACTTGATTTTTATTACCATTTATGAAACGTTTTGTTAAATAAGCAAATAAAGAGATTGACTTGAACTGATTCTGCTTCCTCTTTTAAAACTGTCCTCATAAAACACCTGCTCAAAAACTAATTTTTAAACCTCTTGCTCAATCTCTTCATTTTCTTTACCACTTAACTCTTTGTGTGTGTGTGTGTGTGTGTGTGTGTGTGTGTGTGTGTGTGTGTGTGTGTGTGTGTGTGTGTGTGTGTGTGTGTTGTAAATCACTCTACACACCCATGTTATATCTTTATTATTAAAATAACTAACTGAATTAAACATATCATAAGTAGTCCATATATTCAAAGTGTTGATATACATCTTTACAAGTCTATAATAATGTGTAGTTGAAGAAATTGCAAATTGTACAAATCTCCCTCTCCTCCTCACCTCCCTCCTCTCTCCATCTCTCTGGTTCAGTGTTATGAGAAAAAAATCTTCTTCCACTCACTTTGTTCAGATGTTTAATTGGATCAGTCATAATGAGAAATGTATTGCAAATTATTTCAATGTCTGGGTACTTGTATTTCTAGTAAACAGTTCAAGCCCCCGGCTTGTAACTTACAAAACTGAATGCAGAAGCAGAGAAATATTGCCGTACATTACATAATTTCAAAATAAGTGGGACAAGAACTCTAGTAGAGTAGCAGTGTTCTCTGACATTGTACAGTGTACATATTCACCCTTCATGAGAATTTATATAGACAAACTGATAGCAATGCCATTTGTTAAAATGCAGGTTAGGTTGGCTGTTGATGAATTAACTTTATGAATTAATTTGTCAATAGCTGGTAGCCATGTGTGATTATTTATGTCACTTATTGTAAGTTAACATTTTCCACTCTTCTTTGAGTAGCTGTGCTCACTGTCTTTGAAGGAATCACTAGTCAAGCAGCTTAGGATCACATTCAAAAGACTTATAACTTGAGTCTGGCAGTGTGTGTGTGTGTGTGTGTGTGTGTGTGTGTGTGTGTGTGTGTGTGTGTGTGGCTAATTTTACAAATAAACATATGATTTTAAATGTAGTCTTAGTTATTAAATTATACTTGGGATGTGAATTGATTTGATCAAATTGTATCATTAGTTAGGGTGGGGCAGCAAGGTCTTCAGTGCTGCATTTATGTGTAATACTTGGTTGTTGCTACAACTATTATGAGTTGTGCCTGTTTCTGTGTGTGTTTAGTGTGAATATACCTGTTTACCTGTGTGTTTAGTGTGAATATGCCTGTTGACCTGTCAGTATCTTTATACTTTTGTCTACTCTCTCTCTCCTCTCTCTCTCTCTCTCTCTCTCTGTCTCTCTCTCTCTCTGATATTCCATTCTGTATTTTTTGAATATACCACTGTGTGAGGTCTTTTATGTCAGCTTTACCATCCCCGTTTCTTCTCTTTCTTGTGTTTCCTGTATATATTATAATATATAGTTTTTATAGTATATTATAGTATATTATATTTATATATTATTATATATATATTATATTAATTACTACTTTTTTCTTCTCGTCTCTTTCCTTTTTCTTCGTCTATATCGTCCGTCTATTTTCTTCTCTCTTCTTCTCCTCTCTCCCCTCTTCTCTCTCCTCTCGCTCTCTCTCTCTCTCGTCTCTCTCTCTCTCCTCTCTCTCTCTCTTCTCCTCTCTCATGATGCCTGTAATTTATATTTACTCATCAGTAGCTTAGTAAGGACTAGTTGTTAGCTTTCTGACTGAACCTAAACTACAATCCTTGTAAAATAAGTTTTCAAGTTCGAGTTCTCTCTTCAGTCTTTCTCTTTTCTCCCTTTTGAAGCCCGTCTAATGAAACTGCTCCTCATTGCGGGAAAATAAAGTAGATAGATTACAACGGACAAGTTCTGCCTTTGTGCCCTGACCACTGTCCATTTTTCTTCGCCCATACTTTTAAATCTAAAAATTAACGTTCGTCGAGTGAAAAGACCGTGCACTTCGCCTCTGTTGAACGGCAGTCCGAGACGACCCAGTCGGCAAGGGGCGATACTCGTACCAAACTCGCGCCTCGCTCGTGGGAATGGTCTATAGACAGGCGCAAGCCATGCTTCCCACTCTTGTTGTAAATAAAATAAATCATGTGTGTACATTTTGTTTATACGGTTTAAAAGATTGCAACTTTATCTTGTATTTGACGTTTTTCATGATTTAATTAGTTTAGTTACTGTAGAGGAAACTGTATTTGTGCGGGCCAAGGAAAGACCATTTTGTGGTCCAGAGGGCCGATTTGATTGTAGCAATAGCGTGTTTCCTTGCGGCCCGCGCCGCTTCTTTATCTATGCGTGCGAGTGAGGATTTTGGGTGTGCTGAAAATTGTCTGCTGCTGTACAATAAAACCTGATTGCCGTTCCGCCTGCTGTGGTCTCCATTTTTGACTGACTCCGCTGCCTGTGTCCTGTCCTTCGGCTACCACTCCACTCCATTACACAAGGACGAGTTAGGCTACAGAAATTCCGCCACTGGTGAATTGGCATGATACTGATATATAACAGATAGCCGAAGTGCGACTCTTCTCAACCCGACACAGAATATTGACCTGGAATGATCATTGACCATACTGGCGTTTGTTGCACGTTGCCGGAACTTTGCAACAAAACTGTTGATCAGTTGTTTCTGTGGTCATTTCAGCCAGGATTAAGTTACACAGGCTTCAAGACACTGCATGATAGATCTATGCTTCACACATCTTTTTTTCAAACAGCTACGATATCACTTATAATACCACAGTGACATCACGCAGACACGGCACACACATGTGTGAACACACATTGACACATTGTGCATTTATACGTGTAAGAACTGATATCTATATATATATATAATATATATATTTTATATAATTTTATATAGATATATATTATATATATTTTATATATATATATGTGTGTGTGTGTGTGTGTGGTGTTTCATACTTGATTTCCTGCTCGCCTCGCCAACTGATCGCCGCACAACACGGCATCTTCGCTATCAAACCGGTTCGCGGTTGGAACTTTGGGGTGAACGTTCAGGGGACATCACTCCGCGTTGTGGCTTCAAGTGTTCCTTCAGTAAGAGTTACCAGTTAAGCAGTCTTTATTACTGTATGTCTGTGGACCTGGCACAGACTATGTACCATACGGCATTCGCGCAAGCATTCGGAAAGCCACGAGGACTGGGCAGAACTGAATGGGTGTAAAAATTAGATCTCAAATAACCAGTCACTACAATGGCAATGCCAGTCACTCGAAAACCGCTAGGTCTGTCGTTTTCTTTTTCTGTCTTCTTCTCTTCTTCTGTCGTCTGCTGCGTCTGTCTGTCTCTCTTCTTTTCCCTTTCTTTCTCTCTCTCTCTCTCTCTCTCTCTCTCTCTCTCTCTCTCTCTCTCTCTCTCTCTCTCTCTCTCTCTCTCTCTGTTCTGTCGGAGGAGCTGAGTGTGTGACAAGATCTGACTGTCAGAGGTAGGTTGTTCTATAGAAAGGTACCAGAGAAGACTATATTACTTGTTTTGGACAAGTCTCACCTTGGCTTAGGCAAAGGAAGGGGGAAAAGGGTTTGGGAAATACCCTGAGGGAGGGTGTGTGTACGGTTAGATATTATTTTGGGGGGGTTTTTGGGGTGTGTGTGTGTGGTGTGTGTGTGTGTGTGTGTGTGTGGGTGTGGGGTGTGTGTGTGTGTGTTTAGCCCAGTCCCCACTAAAAAAACAGCTAATACACACACACACACACACAAAACACACACACACACACACACACACACACACACACACACACACACACACACACACCTAAAGGGGGGGGGGAAAAAGAATAAAAAAAGAAAAACCCGGGGGGGTCAACCCCTTTTTATATGCAAAACGAAGCGAAGGAAAAACCCAAAAAAAAAGAGAAAAAAAGGGGGGGGGGGGGGGGGTTGTGTGTATGTGTTTTGTGTGTGGTGGTGTGTGTGTGAGAGAGAGAGAGAAGAGAAAAGAGAGAGAGAGAGAGAGAGGGGAGAAGAAGAAGAAGAAAAAGAAGAAGACAGACAGACAGGACAGACAGACAGACAAAGACAGACAAAAGACAAAAGACAAAAAGGACAGAGACAAAAAAAAAGAGAGAAAAGACAAAAGACACAGAAAGCAGACAGACAGACAGCAGAAAAGGATACGGATATTTATTCATTTAGGCCATTGCCCCTCAAGGGGGTGCAGGGGGAACCTACCACTTCACAGTACATACTATAATTATGCCTATAAAGAAAACCAACAAAAAAAAGGTAAGAGAGAGAAGGAGAAGGGAGAGAGAGACACAAAGGGGGAGATTTGGGTTTCTTTAAATGGGAAGGGGGGGGGGGGGGGGGGGGGGGGGACAGGAAAGAACCAGAAAAAACCCAAAAACCTCACCGCCCAGCACGAAGCTGCTGGACAACAGCAGAGCAGCAAGAGTGGTCAGAGGAAACCCGAGTGTCATTGTTGGTCAGTGGACCGGAAGAATCGCCCTCTGCACAAGATGCTATCGAGACCACGTCTCCCTTTGTCTTCCGCACGTTTTGTGTGTTTGTCGTAGCGCTGATGCACTATGTACTACAAGCAGAGAGAAACGGATCCAGCTGTTTAAGCTCCGTCGTCTGATAACAAATGAAACAGTGTTTGTAATCAGTTAAATCTCGATCAGTCGGCGGTTTAGAGGAATACGTGTCGCTCCTGGTGGGTTGACACGTGGAAGTTTACAACTTTCCCAAAGTTGCAGATCTTTCCAACTTTTTGAAGAAACAAACGGACAACAAAAAGATGAGTTTAATCAAAGGTCGTCAGCTACGCAAAGATAGCGCATCCCGCACAGATACACTGTAAAACACGTGGATCACATTGCGCGAAGCGCCCCAAGCGGCAGCCTGCACAATGTATCAAGGCAGACAACTGCACCACACTCGAATTTAAACAAACGCCGATGTTGGTCCTCGTTCGACTGATTATTTTTGTTACTGCTCATCTGAGTGCAGTTTTCCAAATTTGTGCGTGTGGTTTTACTTTTGATTTGTTTCCTTTTTTTTCTATTTTGATCTTGCGAGTCCTGTTATTTCACATGATTAATTTCATACCGATACGGTCATATGGGTTAGTGTAGTGGGCCTGTTTCAGAGTGAGGGAAAGTCTATGCTGATCAGAAGAAAGCAAGTCTTTCTGGTCTGTTTAGATCTGTGTAAACACTTGAAGATGTCACGTGTGTGTGTGTGTGTGTGTGTGTGTGTGTGTGTGTGTGTGTGTGTGTGTGTGTGTGTGTGTGAGTCCTAATGACATTATAAGTCAATTAAATCATAAGTAAAGCGTGGTGCATGTGTCTGTGAACTCCAAGAGGAGACAGAGAGAGTGGATAAGCAGAAGACTGGCTGTAGAGAAAGAGATCCCAAAAGATTCAGACAAAACAGGCAAGAGAAAGCGTGTGTCAAAACAAATACCCAACACAAAGACTAAATGTACAAGTAAAAAGACAGCATGGATTCCACTGTGGTGTCACTGTGACACGAATTCATCAATTCAATCGAAACAGTCGAAAAATTAACAGAAAGATAAGGCAAATAATTGAGAGCAGAGAGACAGACAGACAGACACAGATAGACAGACAGACAGACACAGCACATGACAGCAGTCATGGATGCCACTTTGGTGTAATAATGGATGGGTTACGAACCGCTCAACTAATTATTTATGAAGAAAGCAGTAAATCAGTAAACACACTAAATAATAAATGGACAATCA
The DNA here is from genome assembly GCA_018857735.1 of Alviniconcha marisindica. Lineage (NCBI taxonomy): Eukaryota > Metazoa > Mollusca > Gastropoda > Provannidae > Alviniconcha > Alviniconcha marisindica. Next base: position 31,394 of record JABMCL010002544.1, on the reverse strand, counting down.
ACAGACATTGAAAAAAGGGTGCTGGAGTGGTAACGTAAATGATTTTCTCCTTTCAAATGCCAATGACTTCAATTTAGTTCTTAAACCGACAACCAAATTTCAAATTTCAATCCACCCTGTACCTCTTTCATAATGTAGACAAAAATCAACAACAAAACAAACTAAATGCACACAAGAAAGTCTCTCTTATCAAGCTATTGCCACTGAGCTCATGTTTGTAACCGGACGAAAAATATTTCAAAGTTGTGAGAGCTGAAAATTGGAATTGGAATTTTAAATCCAGTCAACCCAGAGGGTCACCTCAAGCTGATCAAACATTGTCATCATTAATACACTCTTTAAAATGTATCTTAAAGTAACAGCATACTCAAGTCAGACTTACAAACTCAAAATAAACACACACGTAATTCCTATATATTACACATGCACTCCAAAGTGGTTAAAAAAAAAGAAGGTCTCTCATCGCTGCCCACCTTAATGCAGGAGTCATTCTGGTGGTGACAGTGTAGCGATAGGTATATAATCTCTCCTCCCCCCCCCAATACCCCGTTCCCGCATTCTCCCCGTACCTGATAAGCCTCGTGGTTTCTTGCGGACGTTAACCGTTAAGCACCATGTTTACTTACTTCAACCAGACACGCTCACAAATCGCTGGATCCATACGCGCCGCTCAATCCTAATCAGACAGCTACCCTAGTAAAACCACACAGAATGGAGTTACTGTTGAGCAGTGGAACTGCAGCGGGAACAAAAGAGTTTCCTCTTCTGTTGGTTTTGTGAGCCATGGTGCAAGCGTTCGAGCTCTCCATACACGACATGCACAGGGTCCTTTAAAATAGATTCCACTTTGTGTAACATCTGTTGGCCACAGAACAAGTTGTAGGCGGTCGATGGAAGTAGCAGGTTGGAAGTAGGCGACAACGAACAAGCCGCAGCCAGATATTCCTGCTTTATTTTTTCCTTTCTCATGATCTGCGAGAGACCGTTGGTATCGCCTCTCGCTTTCTCTCGCGCTCTCACACGTCTTTCTGTGACCTCCAAAATAACAGCACGTAAAAGATACGTAAAGTTTAGGTCAAAGTGTCGGAAAACAAACAAGCAAGTAGTTAATTGTTGAGACGTTATATTTAGATCTGGAAGAGTAAATCTGACGGAGGGGTGGGGAGGGGGTGGTGGTGGTGGTAAAGAGACAGAAAGTCGTATTCCCTACATAAAGAGCCTATTGGGTGCATCATTCCGCCTCCCCCCCGCCCCCCAACGGAATCCGATGTTTGGCCAACACTGCCAAGCAGAGAGCAGAGGGGTTATCAAAAATCTGATCCTGATAGGTAAAAGATTGAATGAGGTCCCCACACGAAAGAACATTGACAGAGCGACATACAGAGTAGAATAAC
>JABMCL010002544.1:15000-22500 GCA_018857735.1 Alviniconcha marisindica | reverse complement strand
GCGGACCTCCTGCCCGTGGTGTCTCTGCTCGGGGTGGTGGGCAACGCTCTCAACGTGGCCGTGTTCTTCAGGCAAGGGCTCCGCGAGCGGGTCAACGTCTGCCTCTTCAGCCTGGCGCTGGCCGACCTGGTCGTCTGCACTCTCTACTTCCTTCTCTACGGGTACGCGGTGGTGACGCAGTTCCAATTCTTCGCCCACCCGCAGGAGGTTCGCATCTCCGCCCCTGTCACCTTCGTCATGACCAAATTCATGGGTGGGTGGCATTAAGGGTAGGGAAAGGGGGAGGGGTTGCACACTGGGGAGTGTGTGTGTGTGTGTGTGTGTGTGTGTGTGTGTGTGTGTGTGTGTGTGTGTGTGTGTGTGTGTGTGTGTGTGTGTGTGTGTGTGTGTGTGTGTGTGTGTGTGTGTGTGTGTGTGTGAGAGAGGAAGAGAAGAGAGAGAGAGAGAGAGAGAGAGAGAGAGAGAGAGAGAGAAATTAATTGATTGATGGAAATTTTATTACTCAAGGATAAAGATTTAGGCACGAATGCCTGTCGGGCAACCTGTCCTTGAAACAACTGCAAACACTTATATACATGCGTGTGTGTGTGTGTGTGTGTGTGTGTGTGTGTGTGTGTGTGTGTGTGTGTGTGTGTGTGATCATGAGAGGAAAATCAATGGCAATCGATAATTATGAATAATACAAAACAGTAATAAATTAATTCATAATAACACTGGGAGATTATACATGCATGTATATACACATTAGAAACCAAGAAATTGATTTTGTTTTGTTTTTGTTTGTGGTTATTTACAACAAACTGCTTCTGAACCATTCGTGGAGCTGTTTTGTAGCTGATAAGTGAATTGGGTGACTTTATTTGAGCTGGGATAGTATTCCACAGGGATGCGCCTGAAAATGAGAAACTAGTTTTAAAAGGTCTATTCTAGGTTTGGGCAGAGTTATGAATCGAGATGTGACGCGAGTGTTGGAACAGATAAAAAGCCGTTTAAGATACGGAGGCGCAAGATTTTTGTATGCTTTGAATACTAACACCGCCTTATTGAACATAAGCTTTTAAGTCGACATAGTCCCAAGTACCTTTGCGTTGTATCGGTTGTTAAAGAAGAATCAGATATCATCAATTTTGCAGCTTTTCTGTGAAGAGAACTGAGTTTGTTAAATAACATATCACTACATCCGTCCCAGACAGTTGATGTATATGCTAGGTGAGGGGAAATATGAGCATGGTAAAACAGCGTGCGCTTCTGAGTGCCCACAAAGTGTCTGAGCTGTGACAAAAAAACAAAAAAAAATTGAAACTGTTTTACATGTGCCAGTAATGTGTGGTCCCCAGCTAAATTCATCATCAGTATTAACACCAAGGTGCCGGTGCTCATACACTTGTTCAGTCTGTCTGTCTTTAAGACCAAGATTAAAGTGAAGCGGGTGAAATGATGTTTTTGCCTAGTAACAAATAGCATACTTTTTGTTTTTGCAGGATGTAAAATCATGCCATTATTGTCGCACCAGTTAAATGCTTCATTTATGCTTCTCTGTAGTTCCTTTTGAACAGTGTCTGTATTTTTAATCAGATGTATTTAGTGAAGTATCATCCGCTAACATGTCACAATTAACTTTATTGCTAGTAATATGCAGGGGAAGATCATTGATAAAAAATAAATAGAAGCGGTCCTAGAATATATCCTTGGGGAATTCTACAAAGAACAATGCCTTCAATTCAGTGTTAACATAAAACACTTTGTGATCTCAGATCCAGATAAGATTTAAATAACAAGATAAATGGGGAGTTTGCTGTATATGAGGATAATTTCTTAAGTAGAATATCATGATTCATAAGAACAAAAGCTTTTTCTAGGTCAAGAAAAACAGCACCAACAACCTCAGAGTTGCTGATGGCACAGAGAGACAGACAGACAGAAAGAGAGACAGACAGACAGACAGACAGACAGACAGACAGACAGACAGACAGAACAGACAGACAGACAGACAGACAGACAGACAGAGATAACTCGAACTCGAAAACTTTAATACTCAAGGATAGTAACGTTAGGTCCATTTGGACCTATCTAACAGTCAGTCCTTGCTATTCTACAAACACAAATAAGCACGTCTATACCACAAACAGATATTATAAGTACGAATAAGCAATTGATTAAAGCAGTTTCACAGAGTTCCTACAAATGTGCAGAAACATCGGAATTAAATTTCTTTCATGGACATACATGTATACAACAATCAAATTTTAAGGCAAACATGTGATTCAAATAAATCCGTCCAAATTTGACGAAAGGTTATTCTAAGGTATATATATGTGCAGATTACAAGGAAGAGAAATACAGGATTTTATGTTTCGATGCAGGCAGTTCAAGAGGGATATGCTAGTTTTAAATAAGTCAAGCCTTGGCCTTGGCGCGTAGAAGTTATTCCCGTAGAGTTAGTGAAGTGGGACTGGGAATTATTATATTAAGTACTTTAGGCACACACAGAGACAGACAGACAGAGACACAGAGAGACAGAGACAGAGAGACAGACACAAGGAGAGACAGAGAGAGACAGAGATAGAGAAGAGCGGAAACATAGGAGTCTGTGAGTGTGTTGGTCAGCACACCGGAATGTCTGTGCTGGGAATGGACGAGAAATACAAACAGCAAACTGAGGAATCTGTTGATGGGCGGGGGCGGGGAGCGCTGTTAAATTGGACAGTCTGGGCGTGTGAGCAAAATGAAGATCGTACTGCATGTCTCCTTGTTTGACACCTCGCGTACAGCTTATATAATCATTGAATTTTGCACTATCTCTAACTTGGGCTTTAACGTCATCATATATGTTTCAATACTATCTGTACGATGATACCCTGATTCCATTTTCTAAAAGGATTGGCCACAAGAGTTTTCTAGAGATTGAGTCAAATGCTTTTTCAAAATCCATGAATCGAGAGAGAGAGAGAGAGAGAGAGGGACGGTGGGAGATTTTTTAATGTAATGTGTGCGCGCGTCTTTGAGCGGGTAATTTTCAAAAAATGTCTGCAACTGGTGTTGCAGACCGGTTTGGCGCTTCCGTTGCTTCAGCAACAACAATTGTGTGCGGCTAAAAGGCTAACTAACAGTTTCTCTAACATCATCTAACCTAGCCACCAACATAATAATGGTTCTGACCGGGATCACAATTTTTGATACCCTCTCTCTCTCTCTCTCTCTCTCTCTCTCTCTCTCTCTCTCTCTCTCTCTCTCTCTCTCTCTCTCTCTGTGCTTGGGTGTATCTGGCGCTGGGAACACGCTATACTTATGTGTATAAATTTTCATGTTTCATGCTTCTATGTATATAAATAATGCACTCATGTTTTATTTTTACTCATCAGTAGCTTATCAAGGCCTAGTTGTTGGAGAGGTTTTTGACTGAACCTAAACTACAGCCTTGTAAAATAAAGTTTTCGAATTCGAGTTTGACTCTCTCTCTCTCTCTCTCTCTCTCTCTCTTCTTTCTCTACATTCTGTCTCTCTGTCTTCTTCTCTCCTCTCTCTCTCTCTCTCTCTCTCTCTCTCTCTCTCTCTCTCTCTCTCTCTCTCTCTCTCTCTCTCTCTCTCTCTCTCTCTCCGGTTTTACTCTGTTTAAGGTCTTCCAGATCTAAATATGACTCCTCAGGAATCAATTACGTGTTTGTTTTCCCCACACTTTGATCAAAATAACGTTTTAGTTTAAAAAGAAAGTGCACAACATTTAATTATCACCCTTAAAGCAAAGATCGTGAGCACGCGCGCATGTGTGTGTGTGTGTGTGTGTGTGTGTGTGTGTGTGTGTGTGCGTGCGTGCGTGCGTGCGTGAGAGCGTGCGTGCGTGTGTGCGTGCGAACGTGCGTGCGTGCGTGCGTGTGTGTGTGTGTATAAGACTATAATTATATACTTCCACTGACACATGGAAGTATATATAGTCCTTTAAAAAAAATGCAACTTTGACTCATTTCTTGAAATTATGCAAAGAATTCGGTGCTCTTCCACATGCTGCAGCGTTTTCGACTGTATGAACAGAACATGATGTAGCTCACCTTTGAATTTTATGTATTTCGGTAGCAGCACTGACAATATTCTCCACTTAAATCACAATCTGAAACAGAACGAGGCCCATAATGCATGTGCAGAATCAAAGACGTCACACAAACACAACAACAAAGATTAAGACCTGAGTGGCCTACAGTAACTGTCACCTGGCATGCATGTAAATACAAGGTACATAAACTCCACCAGAGGTAGAGTGTGGAGTTCGGGTGGAGTTTATTTGCGTGTACTCGCATACCAGATGAGAGTTACCGTGCGAGACTCGGGTCTTTGTTTTGTGTTTGTGTGATGTTTTCCGAGCGCTAATTAACTCCCTTGTTGGTTGATTCCATCTTAATCAGTTTAGGTTCCATTTGTGTGTGTGTGTGTGTGTGTGTGTTGTGTGTGTGTGTGTGTGTGTGTGTGTGTGTGTGTGTGTGTGTGTGTGTGTGTGTGTGTGTGTGTGTGTGGTGTGTGTGTGTGTGTGTGTGTGTGTGACGACCTATGGTTTTCGAATACACAAATGATTATAAAATGTATTTACACCAAAAATCTTTTCTATTCGCCACTAAATTTATTTACAGTTTACTCTTCGATCTGCGGACTATTTAGTTTTTTACCCTCATCAGATGGAGCGCCATAAATAATCGATTAATACCATGTCTTATTAATTTCTGTTTTATCCACAGGCATAGGTGGATCGGCATGGGTGTCGCAGTTCCTGTCCACAGTCATCTCGTGCGAAAGATGCTTCGTCGTTGTCAGCCCATTTCGAGCACAGACGTACATGAAGACATCCACCATGGCCGCCATCATCACGTTTGTGTCAGGCGTGCTGATTGGTGGAGTGGCCTTCACCAATGGCAACAAGTTTGCCAAGATCTGCCTGTTCGACCCCTTGACGAATACAACCAATGACATCATATCTGTGACACAGTAAGCGTGACGTACTTGTAAGAGTAGTTCGGTCATTGGGTGTTGATTGATGCCAGATTATGTCCGAGAGAGAAAGGGGACGGGGCACTGGGTGGTGGGTGGGTGGAGGGTCATGAGTGTGTGTGTGTGTGTGTGTGTGTGTGTGTGTGTGTGTGTGTGTGTGTGTGTGTGTGTGTGTGTGTGTGTGTGTGTGTCACTGTCTATTACTCTTCACACATAAAGAAAGAGGATTAGGGGCTGCCATTCACCAGAGCAGTTTCAGCCAATCAGAGTGTCACAAATAATACTCCGCCGAAACACCGGAAGAGGGATGGCCATGTTTGCTTCACTGGCTAAACACAGCAACAGAACGCAAGAATGGTGTACTGCAAACAAAACCTGAAAATAACACGTCGCCTGATGACGCGAGATATCAGCAGAGATTAACTTTCAACGCTGGATTCTGACTCAAGTCATCGTCCGTCCCACCAGTCAACACAGTCCCACATGTCCCTCAGATCACAAGCTTGTGGGAACGTAGCCTCTTCACAAGCTTTCATCTGACCGTGAGGTAGTGTGCTGACTGGTGGAATGCACGACGACCTGAATCCGGTTCAGCATTCTGCTTTCATTTAAGAGACAGACCTGTTTGGGCGTAGTTTCGTTCAGAAGACTGTATTTAGCAAGGGTAATCTACCAGTTACGTCTAAATGCATGGAACATTAAATATTCATAAAATATGACACGCGTAAAAATATCCTATCTGTTAAACACATACTGCCTGAATGTCCTGTTACCAGGGAGTTATTACAGAAAAATGGATATGACTTTAATGCTTGCAATAACGTAAGAAATACTTTGTATAATACTGATATATCAATTCTATTCTTAAATTGATTGTTCATAGTTCCTGTGGGTAAGCTAGTATAAGATGTGTGTGTGTGTGTGTGTGTGTGTGTGTGTGTGTGTGTGTGTGTGTGTGTGTGTGTGTGTGTGTGTGTGTTGTGGTGTGTGTGTGTGTGTGTGTGTGTGTGTGTGTGTGTGTCTAATATCCACTCGATGTGAATAGACATATAAATAAAACATTGATCGACTGTGATTTGACTCATTTGAATGCAGTGATATATATCTCGTCGTCAGTTCACGTGTGTCATTATGTTAGTTGAAGGTTTCCTTCGGTAGTAATATAATGATTCTTTTTCTTTATATATTGCTGCTTCTCATATGGTACATGTCTTGTATATTATACATTGTTAGTTGTCATAAATATATGTACTATGTTTGTGAAACTCAGAAAATGTTGGAGAATGTTGTAAAGCGCAGTGAGTTTGGGTACACCAGAGAATAGCGCTATACAAAAGTTGTCTATTATTATTATTATTATTATCAAGCAATCATTCACTCCGTTGCTGTGCTTTACTTTGTGAGAAACATTTGGTGGTCACCCTCCGGGATATTCGCACGGGAATATTGTATTGTGAAGTTTTAATTGGCTGAGACGCGCGGCTGACTGACAGCTGATTGGCTGAAGTACTCGTGTAACTGACAGCTGATTGACTGAAGTACTCGGGTGACTGACAGCTGATTGGTTGAAGTACTGGGGTGACAGTTGATTGGCTGCAGTATTCGGGTGACAGATTATTGGCTGACGTACTCGGGTGACTGACAGCTGATCGGCTGAAGTACTCGGGTGACAGATAGTTGATTGTCTGAAGTACTCGGGTGACAGACAGCTGATTGGCTAAAGTACTCGGGTGACTGACAGCCGATTGACTGAAGTATTCGGGCGACTGACAGCTGATTGGCTGAAGTACTCGGGTGACTGACAGCTGATTGGCTGAAATACTCGGGTGACTGACAGCGGCATAACCATCTACTGTTTGCAGTAAGAAAGATCGATCCCGCTGTGCTGTGCAGGTTTTACCGTGACAACAAAAACGCCATTGACATCCTCATCCGACTGGTCTACTCCACAGTACTGACCACGCTCTTCTTCACCATCATTGCCGTCACCACCACCATCACAGCCTTCAGACTACGCCGCGTCGTCCAGTGGCGTCAGAGGTCCACGTCATCAGTGTCCGTAGCCGCGACGTCGTCCATCAAAGAAATCGTTCTGACGAAAACGCTGGTGGCGACCTCTGTTCTGTTCATACTTTGCCTGGCCCCGATGATCATGTTTCAGATCGCTTCGTTCGTGGAGCCAGAGTTCTACTTCACTGGCCGCTACTACAACCTCGCCTACGTTATGACGAACGTCATGGTTTTTTCCCCAAAGGGCCTCCAACTCTTCCTTCAACTTTTTCATCTACTACAACATGAGCACCCGGTACCGCGAGACGTTACGCGACATTTTCAGACTGTGTTTGCGGAAGAGGAAGGAGAGTGAAGGAAGGGAGGTCACCGAAACGACTGAATGCAACAAATAGATGTGCTGCGCTCCCAGGGTTATTACCTCTTCTTTTTTTGTGTGTGTGTGTGTGTGTGTGTGTGTGTGTGTGTGTGTGTGTGTGTGTGTGTGTGTGTTTTTAGTGCTCGCTCGCGCGCGTG